>JAUESF010075698.1:38084-63479 GCA_032274765.1 Malacoctenus tetranemus | reverse complement strand
CAGTGTTTTCATAAACGTAATCTTACCTGATTTATTCGGTGCCTCCTCTCGGTCTGGTGCCCTCGGCAGGATGAGGGTGCCCTCACACCCCGATGATGCCTATGCCAAGCGCCAGCCCTGGGAAATATCATGTCAGAAACTCTGCGTCCACAAAGACGGCAAAGTTCACTTTTGATCTAATATCAGATGTTTTTGCAGAAAGAAACACTGGACACCGACCACACAGTGTAATATAATATCTGATGGTGCAGCACTAGTATGAGTGTGCTTTGAGCCTACGATATTCACTGTGTGTATTAGAGCTGAGTCATAGAGCTGTTGAATCCACCCTGGAGTTTTGAGCTACAGTATAGGCTGCGTTCGTTATTATATTGCGTTTTATTGGAAAATCTCTCCCTCGCCTACATCAGCCACCCATCCGCTGCTCTTATCTCTCCACCTTTAGTTTTTGTGGCTTCATGTCAAAGCGCTAAATGTTTGTAGTTGTACTTTAATTTTCACCCATGTATTTGCATTTGAGCTATCTTGCTTGTTTGAATTTTGGAAGACCGGGCTCCTAATCCTCATGGGGGTGGCTGGGAGAAGCTGGTAGGTTTAAAAGCTGCGTTTCAGAGTAGCGAGTGATGAGTGAGGGCTCATATTAAAAATGCGTGCTGAAAAAAAAAGGCTCTGTTAGGTATGAGCAACAAGAGAAACGCATATCAACTTTCACTCCCCTCGGGGAAAGGCGAACAAACTTTTCATGAACAAAACTTTATTTTCTGTTCTGAGATTTCTTTTGGCACATAAACGCTTGTTGCGTATTATTTACAACTTTAATTTGTTTGCTTAGTTTTGAACTGATTTGGTGAAATTTGTTAGGTAAACACAAACACAGATGCTTTCGTTTTCTTGAGATTAAATGTCACATTTTTGGAAAAGTGAGATTCACTATTTCTTCTGAAACCAAGGACATGCTGTGGTCAAACGGACCTCAAAACGTCCAACTTTAATTTAGTTCAAGCTCACTTGACCAAATTACTACAAGCACTTATATTGTCGTACACATTCTGCTATATGGACCTTATTTTTTCAGTTTCTACCGCGATACATCCTGATATAGAGTGTGTAGGTCGACAGCTCACCCTGAAAAATGAATAGAAGAATATTTGCCGAGCTGCTGCAGGATCACCCCAAACCGTAGAGCTATTCATAGGAATTTGCCTCTTCACTTACTTTTCAGGCTACACCACCAATGTTTGTTTGCAGAGTTTTCTTCGAAACACTGAGACAGTCTTTTGACAATATTGTCGACAGGCTCCTTTGTTAACATCAGTTTATTTATGATTCTATATCGTTTCGAATGCTTACAGCCTTTTCACGCCGCATTTTCTTCAAAGGTTCAGCTTGTAAGAAGTATTGTAACGGACTCTATGGCTCATTTCACTACAGAGAATTTTGACTGAAACATTGCTTGTTATCTGCAGCAACAAAAAGAATGTTTGCTATCGAGCTGGAGTGTAAAAAGGCCCAAACAAATCTTCATTCTTTTTTCAATAAGACTACAATTACAGCGTAAGAGTGAGGGGGCTTTATCAGGCCCTGATGACAAACACCAACATACATAAAGTAATGTTGCATGTTCAAGACAGCGGACAAGAAATCAGCATAGAACAGTGAGAAAAATAACTAAAACCAATGTTGAGATACAAAAGGATAAATTAGGAGAAAAGAGAGAAATATGATACGAGGCTGATGACAGTGAAATTGCCTAACAGTCAGAGTGAGTCATGTGATTTGAAGATATTCACCCTCCAAGTAGACTACCAAAGGGGATATGACCAATTCACTTGCAATTTGGAGTTACTGATGCATTGATTTAAAACAGCATTTCCCCTGGAGATAGGCCTTCATCATACCTCAGTCTGCACAGAAAAAGACTATGAGTAATGAGGGAGGATGAGGGCCTGTGCCCTTACTTGATCTTGCCTTCTGACTATTTTCCTCTTTTTGTGCACCAAAAAAAACCCTTATCAACGCTTAAAAAGTATGTCTTGTTGGACTGAAAAGCGTTTAATTTCATTACTCTAGCAGCGGTGCGCTTCCCCTTACCTCGGAGTTGATGCTGCACATTGTTTCCACCGGCTGCTCATACCTCTGATTATTGTCAAATTGTGGTTTGTTGTGCTCGGGAAGAAACGATACAAGCTCCTCAAGTTTTGTGGATGTAAACACTTCACTGGTTGACGGGAGCTGCGCCCTGTGGGATGGAAGTTCAGCTTACACAAGCTGTGTTTTCTGCCAGTTCTCACACTTTATAGCATTCAGCTGTACAAGCAGTCTGATCCCCAAGATGCTCTTACTGTTACCCAACTTCCACTGCGCTCTTAAGAAAACTGTTTAGTAATTGCTGTCTTGATAATAATCAGTGTGCAGATACAAACAGTTTGCAGGTTCAGACGTGGCGTTTGGAGTTAATAATATGCAAGATCAAATACCCAAAAAGAGAGTAATTCACCACATATTCCTTCAAAATGCACCACATGTAGCAAACACTGATATTAGTGATATTAGGAGAAAGAGAGATGTCCAAATTCTTAAGGTTGCAGTTTCATTACACACAGCTTGCAGGGAGGAGATAATGAAGGTGGTAATTCATTCATTCATTCAAAATCTTGACCTTTTCTCGAACTGGCACATTACCATTTGCTGATAGCAACCATCCCCAACATGACCTTATGTTGGTAAATATTTGCCAGGGAAGCTGAAATTGTTTTAAAAGTCATTGGTTGGAGAATACTGTGCAGCGAGCGTTGAAAGACACACTGTACGGCGCGTCCAAAGAAGTGATCAGTGCTTTTACGAGGACTCGTTTCTTGAGTCCAGCTTGTGTTTGTGAGGGAAGGCTGATCGCCCTTCCAGGTGTCATAAAGGCTGAATGGACCAGTGGCTTTGTGCAATGACATGGTAGCTATTTCATGGCACTCCCCAATGGTCAATGACTCTGCTTCATCATTGTTCCAAGCCATTGTGCAGCTCTTTATGGGCACAGCTGCCACCTGTCCTCCATACAGTGTTATCTAGCACGGGAATGACATTTTTACACTGTTAGAGCTACAAATGACAAGTGTTTGACAAGCTATTTGAAACACACACACACACCTTTTTTCTCTTCAGTAAAGGACACTTTTTATGCGTGGCATTAGTGGAGGAAGATGTTGTTGTGTTGTGACTGAAATCTGAGCAGCAGATTCACTTTAGGAAATGAGCAGTTTCATGCACTTCTTGGGTGGTGTCCCTGCAGCTTAGCCATTAGCTTGCTGTTAATTTCATGCAGAATGAACCAGGGTCCTCAACACCCTGCCTGTGTGCGGACACATAGTGCCTGCATATTAACTGCTGAGTCAAATCAGACATTTGCAGAAAAGGGCAAGGCATTTGTATTAATGGCTAATTGACACCGCATTAGTTTTATGCAGAGTACAACTTCCAGCCAGTCAATAATTACTTATCTGTGCAGCGGCTTCACTGTGAAATATGAAGGGCCTGAATTTTTTAGCCTCAGAAACTTGGAATCTGCAATGGGGTTCACCTCCGGTGTCTCTGTGATTCACAGTTACTGTTCTTTACTTATGTCGCTGTTGTCTAAACAGTCTGCAGTGTTACTAAGAATACAGGCATGGTAATTTTGTACTTTAATGGAGAGTCATTTATGCACTTTTCTCTCTCTCTGTTATGCTTTGACACACTAAAAACAACATGGGAGAGCAGGCCTCTGTTCAGAAAGTTCTGCTGCATTTCTCAAACTAGTTTTGAGCAGATTTGAATTGTTCCACTTTGGCAATTAGTAACACATTGGAGCTGTTTTATCACCAAGAGTCCTAATGCTGAGAGATTGCCAATTATGTAAGCATAACGCAAGGTAAGACTCATCTGGCACAGGAACCCATGCTGCTTCAGTAGTCCTCCAGCAGTGCAAAATGCCTACTTCTTCATGTGGTTCATATCCTGTGAGATTGGCATTAACACAGCCCAACTACATTTTCACCCACTCACTCTTTGCCTATGTCAGCAGGTGATTATCTTGCACTCATTATAGTATTTTTTTTTATCTCATCCAGTCGTGAGTGAGAATAACCTCACCAGCTGCCTTTATTTCTGCAGTAAAATACCACCATGTAGAGCTAATCCCAGCTACCGTAGGGCAGGAACAGGTCACACCCTGGACAGGTCACCAGTCCAACACAGTGCAAACACAGAGAGACAAGACAACTGGCAACAGCGCCAGGCCCTCAGATTATATTGTACAAAGCAAATTTCCGGAAGCATGTTAAGATTACTCCCAAAATCATTGGAGGAAGAAGCCAAGGGCCAAATATTGATGTTTGAGAATCCATTAGGTTTAATCGATTTTCTTTAAATTTGGCAAAACCCAGGAGTCACCTCTAAAGTCAAAGTAGAACTTGTGCAACATCTCAAACTATTCATTTTGCAGCTATAGCTAATGAATGTTGACATTTAAAGAGTCCCCTTTTTATTTGTGAATTATAGCTTCAGCAGATCGACCCTCCCAATGGTTTCAGAGCTGAGAATAAAGATTATATGCACTCAATTTCGACACTACATTTCATCAAGCTGCTTCATAATTTGTTCTTCTAAATTTTGTTGTGTGAGTAGGGGCACCAAACCAGATTAGTACTATTATTGCATATACATTCCCTTGTGTTTATTCATTGAAATAAGTGAAAACTTTGACACTTGTTCAGGTGGGAAGAACTTGTGACTTTCCTTTGTGCCACATACTGATGATTTAAAAGTATTATGAGTAACAATTGTATATCTATACTTTCCACAGAAGGCTTCATGAAATCAGAGGGGCATCCAGAGCACACTGCACTATAAAGCACTGCAGAAGCAGTAAATTATGAGGAGAAGCTTTTGATTTTTAGTTTGGGGAAGGTTTACATTCTTTTTGAAACAGTGGCGCTGTTCTGTCCAGACCTCAGTGGGCCTGTTAGCTTGTTTAGATGACTGGTCCATTGAAATGACCCAAATTAGGTTGTTAGAAGAATAGCTTTTATGTGCCAAAGTGCCCCCGATGGGGGCGTGCCAACGAATGTGCATGCACATCTTTCAATCTGGGCACAAGAAAGTTTTCCAGTATTTTATCTGGTCTCTCGGAGTTGCCAAAGGCACAGATAGAGCTTCTTTTCATTGCTCTGTAAAAATGAAACATGTGCAGACAAACACCGCATAAAACTATAAACAGCTTTGATTTAGCTGGACTCCGACATCCAGCGTCTGGTATTCACTTCAGGAAATACCAAGAGATTTATGATGATTATGACGCAAGAACTGTCAACATGTCCACATCTGTCCATAAAAAAAATTACAAAATGCGAACTGTTTTGCAGACGTGCTCCAACTGCTGTTCAATACAAACCCGACCAAAAAGTCAAAGCACCAAACATTATAATCACCTTTTTTTTTTTTTACTTTCTCTAATTACAGTTTAGAAAGTTAAATCCCAGTCGATGCTTTATCTGTTCTGACTCTGAATTATTTTTCACTAAATTAATTGCTCTACTCAACGCAGTTATGGGAATACTCCTAAGGCCTGCCTTTGGAGGGACACTGTCAAGGCATGAACAATAAAGGATGAAGTCCATATATGTAAAAAGACTCTGTAACAACCATATTGAAATTCAAGCACGTAACTATTCTTGTTAAATGAGTAGCTCACTATAACATGTCCACAGCTGCTGTAATTGCATATGTTCTCTGAATTGTTCTAATTTAGAGTGTAATGAATGTGCCAATTACATTTTCTGTATGAAATTATGACTGTGTAATTTGAAGTAACTGGGACTGTGTACTATATGGTTTACATGGGTTGGCACAGTAATAAGCCTCAAATGCTGACAGTGCATCAGCGGCAAAGCACCATGGCCCTCGGAGAGCCATCAAGCAGAAAATGATAATTAATTAATCATGGAGTGTGAGGCAAACTCGGCTCTATTAGCCCTTTGGTAATTCCTTCCCCTCGGCCTCCACACTAACCATAGAGATCATGCCTCTCTAATAAGGCTTGTTTACTCAGCAGCACTCTGGTCATTGCACTGACGGCTGGTTGGAAAGTGTTCATGACCTCTAGCTTTTATAATATTTTGCCACAAAACAGTCTGGAGTTTTTCCCCGACGCTCGTATACGAAGCAAATGTTTTTGTCCTGCAACACAACGAACATGGTACCGACATGCACGCGTTCCCTTCCTCCAAAGCAGCTACAGAGACACCGCTTGAGGGGTGATATCAGTGGTTAGGGTCTCTGATGGTCCGCCGTCTATCTTTTCTTCAGGCGATCCTGCCAACACGTTGTCTGTATGTCTGCTTAATGGCTTGGTTGCAATTCAGTTCACATGCAAGCAGCGATCATACTTTAGACTGCAGTCGAGCCATCTTTCCCCATCATCAAGGTTGGATGCGTACATTTGCATGTTTTTAGGTTTGGTTGAGTCCTACAGTCGCAGGGGTCTAACTCTGCATGCTCAGAGGTGTAAGGGTGTGTTCAGACCTGTGGAAGGCATTTGTCTGTTAAAACAATCCATGGTAGGAAGTATGAGTGCTGCAATCTAAACACTAATGCACATCAAAAGTCCAGAGTGGACATGTAGCGGCTGGCAGGGCCACATGTGGCTTTGATCCCTTTTCACTGCAGAACATGAGATAATTGTACAGAATCTATATAATTTTGATCCCACAGTTTATGGAAGGTTCATGTTTGATCCACTTTTGATCCTGATATGAATTGTAGATACACTGAACATGCTCATAGACGAAAAAGGCGTTTCATGTTTTCCTCAAGATTAATGCAACAACTCTGACGCATCATTTCGGAGGAAATGTTGGGCCACAGTTTGGCCCTCTCATAGTGTGGATGAGGATTTTATTGGCCCTAACATTGATGACAGCAGCCCATGCCTGCTCCAAAGGAACTGTGCTGCGCTCCCATTAAAGTCTGAAACACAGCACAGACAGAAAAGCTGGAAACTGTGTTTTGTCCTGACTTTTCTGTCTGATGTTCGCACATCCACAGTGCTAATGTTTCACTTTTTTACATTCTACAGTATGAACACAGTCGGCCATCACTGAAGTAGAAAACATGCAAATGAAATGAAGTCTATTCATTAATCAGCTCTCAAACAAACCTTGCTGCATTAGGATAAACTTGAAATCCATCATATGAATATCGTCACATTCGAGGGTTGGTCCTTTATTCAGTTTGTCAGGGGGAGTGATGAAAATCTGCAGTTTTATTGCATTATTACATAGATTGGGAAAAAAAGGATTCTGCTATTTAACATAGAGTACAGCACTTCTAATTGTTATTTGTTCAATGATTACTTAAATGAATTAGGTGAAATGTAAAACAACTCGATTTGTAGCAGTTTGATCGTGTCAAAAAATAAGAGATAAGCACTGACTGATTTCAGGATGATTAACGGGAGCAAAAAATAATTAATGATCATGATTAATTTACTCTCAATACCAGCTTAAATTAAGTGCAACTGTCAAGCCCAGCAAATTGAAATAAAACACACTGTTTAAAATACAAAAGTGTCAGAGTTTTATTTTACTCTCATTAGAAAAAGGTTGACAAGCTCCAATTCAAATAATCCTCCAGGCATTGGAGTCATCAGCACACACACACACACACACACACACACACACACACACACACACACACACACACACACACACACACACACACACCAAGGTAAAAGATCCATAAATTGATTTGTAACTATGTAAAATTGATTGTCTAACACCGGCAGCGTGTCAGTGCACACTGACTGTTACTCACCGGTGGATTCTGTATGCCTTGTATGCTCATGCAATTACAAAGCCATCCCATAAATTAGTCACTGTATCTGTCTTAAATCATGAGGGAATGCATCAAATACTATCTCTCCTCTAGCAGGCGAGCGTCTGCGCTGAAATACGGAGAGGAAGGACTGTCAGTGCGACATGTCGGGGAAAGGAGACGGCGATTCTTTGGGAGCCAGCTGAACTTCATTGTTTCAGTAAGTGATCTTTTTTTCCTTCTCCCATAACAGCCTGGAGATAGAACATTTTAATGCTCTGTGAAGTTATGTTTGAAATGTCACATTTTAAATTTCAGATTGTACTTCCTTATTAGCCTCACCTGTTAGATTGTAGTGAAACAAAAAAAAAAAAAGTGATCGAGACTGGTGGTGGATTCCTGAGGCCAGGCGGCAACGGAGCCCAATCAAGAGAGCATCTGTAACAACCTTGTAAAAGTGTTAACAGTCGGATTAAAATTTACACCGTGGGCACAACAGCCTGTGGACCCTCGAAGCTCTTCTGATCACTTTGATGCGTATGCTTTATTACATACCTTTTTACATAAATTTATGCGCCCATTTAATGTTAAAGGCAGGCGTGCTATTAAAACCTATGTTCTGGCTTGCCTAAAGCTACAACTATTGGTGTATACCGAACTATAGCATGTATCCAGAGGTTATCTATCTTCCCCTGCATGTGAATGTGAGAGTACAGCCTACAAACAGGAGTTCTTTTGTAACTCCTGCCTATTCTCCAAACATCTTACATAATGTGTGATTTAATGTTGTCTCTCACTTTTCGAGTGCATAAATGGGTTCTGTTGTGTTCTCTTTATCTCTTTATGTATTTAAATGGTGGTCTATTCACTTGCATTTTGTACTGCATTAAAAACATTTAACAAATACTAATGCAACATGGTTGGGCTTAAAATTTGTGGGACTGACACCTCTCAACTGTTCCAACAGCCGTGGAGCATTAACTCAATTACTGCGGAGGAAGACAACGGAGTGCGCGCTCACTCTTGCCTGATGTCCCGGGAGGACGATGAACATTTCCATTTTGCTACATACCATCTCCTCCATGCGCAGGTCTTTGTATATGAGTATTTTATAGGCCTGCGGTCTGGCAAGGACACAGGAATTAGCCTGATCCACATTCATTAACCTCATTCTCATTCTCCAGAGCAACAGTGCTGTAGAACTATCTGTCACCACAGCACAAAAATGATGAATTGGTAATCAGTTGAGAGCTGTCAAGAAAGCCCCAGGAATGCAAAATTTACGCACTTGTTTGCCCTTGCATTAACCATTTGTAATCAAATCACTATTTATCGTTGGTTCAGTTAGACATGCTTTATGACCCGGTGTTGTCATATGTAGGCACGGAGACAACAGTGGCGGTCCTTATTAGAAACAACACTGAACTCTTGGGGAACGTGGGGGAGGTGGGGGGTGGTACTGTCTATTTTATATACCCCGACCTCCTGTGAAGCTTATGATGTGTGCTCGTTGTGATTCATTTTTAATCATCCCTTTCAATTATTCATCATTTCCATAATGAAAATGGACTGCATACAACAAATCAATATGTTCAACTCTGATCAATTTGACTTACACCGACAGGCGCGAAAACCCGCCAGTTTCCATGTGCACAAACGAAAACCAGACTACAAAGCTTGACTTATGTTCAGCAGACTCAGTGGAAAAAAAACGGGAAAGTTATACATCACTGTCGGGGTTTAAGAGTCCAGGTTGACCATCCTGAGCGCAAGAGTCCTGTGGAGGAATCAATACAGTGACAGCTGAGCTCCAGAAAATCCAGCCTGTATCCTAATTAGGAGGTCAGTGTGTTCCTAGAATTTCTCCCTCTTACCTAATCGCGCTTTAAAGTTCAGACACAGTGAGTGGTTGGATAGTGGAGCGCTCGGGAGGCCAGCCGATGGGGTAGTCGACCAACCTGTTGTTAATGGCTCCTGTTTTAAAAGTTAATGAGAGCTGGAGTTAAAAGCAGCATTAGCTAAAGGCTAGGTGGAGTTGAGCTATGTGGATTAACTTTTCATTACCTCCTCATTAGGTGGGCCTGAGGATTAGAGAGACCCCTGTATGAAATGTAGCATGAAAATATCCAAATGGGCCTGCATAAAGCCAGCTTGGAAATGGGTAAAGTAGAGGAGTTAAACAAAGTGATTGAGCTCTTAGCCTCCCCTTCGCCTCACTGCTGAGAATCCTTCCGCAGTTAAGTTGACATCGTTTGCTCCCTATTAGCCAATAAGAAGGCGGCTTGTAGGAGCAGAGAAGCTACCTATTCATGGGGAGGTGACTTTGAAAACTAGATTGGGTCATTAAAAGTAGAATAAAAAGGCCATTATAATTCTAACACTGAAGTTGCCATTTATTTGCATTGCCAGGTCCCTGGTGTAGTAGTTAAATGTCACTTGCCAACTTTAATGAGAGTAAAGTTAGGGAGTATGGCCAGAGCTGATTAGTGTTTCTTGCACCAATTCCATCCCCAGCTGTATCCAGAGGAATCATCAACACTTCACACTGAGAGACGACTGGACAATCAGATTGTCCACAACTCCCTGCGTCTACTGCGGCTCCTGCTTCTGCTTTAATTACCCTGAATAAGGGTAACAGCGGGCCACCGATCCTCCGACTTGCTGTAAATGTGGTGTGCCAATGGGATGTGCCGTTAAAACAGTTCGTTAAAAATCTGTGTCTGCATGTGTGACTTTCCCTCCTGTAATTTCAACATTTTATTAGGACGATGTTACACAAGGAAAAAAAAAAAGTTCTCAAAAAACATTTGAGTTTCGCTAAATTAGAAGTTAATGGTGAAGTGCGATTTGCTGCCCGTCGTTGAGTCTGTGGCCCGAGGCACAATTTTCAGACGCGAATGCAGGAAGCTCGATGTATTTGTGTCAGGCCTTGTGTTTTTTTTATTTTTTATTTTTTTCCACGTGCCTCGACTCTGTCTGTCAACATTTTTCAGTACCTTCAGTGGATCCCGGTGGATCAGAGTGTCCTCGCTATCAGCTCTGATCAAGTATGCTGCAATCACTGTGGGAGGAAAAAATCTTCTGTTACCCAGATGGCAGACAGTTCGATTGATGGAGACAGAAGTGAAAGTATGACTTTGAATTAGTCCTATGCTGCTACTGAAGCATAGGAAGGAATTATTTTTGGAATTTGCTACGGTGATTTTACATTTGTTCTCAGGACATTATTAGTTTGCCTCGCGCCTCCTTTGTCGACGCTTGTTAATTGATAGCGTGTCATGCGGAGGCTGCCTGCTTGTCGAGCGCTCCTTTTTAGGAGATTACAGAAATATCGGAAGATGTTGCGCAATAAGAGGCGGGAGAAAAAGATGGAGATATTTAGTATTTGAGTTTATGACTTTTGAGCGATGATTGGCAGGCGGCAGTCAGCAAACGTGGGTAGAAAACATCGACACGGATCACACGGTGTGGCCGCTGAAATCTGTGAACTACTCTGTTCGAGTGTGAGCGAAAAACCTTGGGTAATTATTTGGTTTTCGTGACAGCTATTAACCATTGTATTGATACCAGTGGCAATTTGAGTCATCAATGGCACTGCGGCATTTTTATCCACTGATACGCAGCAAGAAATCATTGCAGGAAAGTGGTTGTGTGTCGAAAAAGCTACAATGTGTTGTTAAAGAAGAGGGAGGAAAAAAACAACAAATCCTAAAGATAAAAACAAAGCGAATGATTTCATGTTGTTCCTCCTTTCTCTCTGTAAGAAAATGATTCGACTATTGACTGCAGAAAAATAATCAACACCTCTCGTAATACAGTAAAAGAAACCTTGCTCTGCGTCTGCTCTCATCCACTTGCAGCTCTTCGGAGTTTCTTTGTCCAATCGTGTAACCGTCAGAACAGAAAGAAAAATAAAATGTGTGAAAACAACTGAGAGGTGTGAATGTAATCTGAATTAATGAGGCCATATCATATGAGAGGAACAGTCGGGAGTGACTGCGGGTGAACTTGCATCATTCCGATAATTAATGCAACTTACTTTGACATCTACCTCACGTTGGAGATTCACACTAACGGTTCGTGACACTCAGGCTGGCCTCTCTGATTGTGTTTATGATCACATGATTGTCCCAGTTTATTTCTGCTCTGACTCTCTAATTCTGGTATCGGCTGGAAAGGGAGGGGAGACCAGTGACAGGAAGAACATCTCTGCACCACCCATCATACCACTACGTTCATTATATCATTATCCTCAATGCTTAGCCTGTGATAATTAGACGTTAGGTGTAGTAACGCGTGGTATCCTTTCACCCTCTGTCTTGCTGCCATCTATGAAGCTGCATCGTCTTCGGTGAGATAAAAAAGAAAGCAAGAAAAAAACAGGAGCATTTTAAGCATGTTGCTAATGCCGGCCCCTGACAAGTTGCCTTTACCATTCGCTCTTTGGGATAGCACAATTTCACTGTGACACCATTTTCCTTGATTTCCCTTGCTGGCCAATTAAAGAGCTGCACAAAGGAAGTTAGCTGCAGTAGTGCCCCCCACCCCCCAACCCTTCCCGTACCGTAATAAAAGGATCACTCTCCATCTCGCCGAACAAAATGACTACTCTCTGCAAAACGGTCATTTTCGGTGACATTTTGCATCCATCAAATCCTCAATGGGAGTTTATGCTGTGGGTTTGTCACGCCTTAAAAATGAACAGCAGAAACACCGGACACAACCCAGCTCTGAGATGCAGGTGAGAAACAAGATTGGTTGGTGGTGGAGTCGATGTGTTTGAATCTCCTAGAAACTCAGTGCGGCCGTGTGCTGTGTCTCCGCACCAATAGTGAACCTAAATGCTCTCGAGGTGGTCTGCTAGTTAATATACCAAACTGTGAATGCCAATTATCGATCTTTATGCATGTGGATATTCATCATGCATTGTAAACCCCAGGGTAATTAAATGCAAGCGCAATGCTTATGATAGCTATCATCGGTTACTTGGCCACAGCGGTCAATCATTCTGTTGGAGGCCTTGCAGGAACTCTGTATGCTACAAGGCCAGTGGCAATGCACTGCCTTAGGCGAGCAGAATTAATTAGATGGTTGCCCAGTGGAATTCTTCCACCGCTCTGTCCAATCCACCCAGCCCATTTCTGCTTTTCATCCCAATTTTCATCTTAATTTCGACATGCTGTGTGTCTCTGTTTCTTTTAATTCCCCCACCGCCTTCTCCAGGGCCATCCATCACATTTGCTTGATATGTGGACTGAGGAAAGTGGTGCCACCGAGCAAATCACCTGGGAGCATTAGGAGGGAAGTTTGTGATTTCATGCTATTCTCACTTGGATTCTTGGATATGACCAAAATGTTTCATTCTCAACGATTCTTCATAACTTTGAGGGGGAAAAAAATGTCCCCACTGATATTTGAAATACCTTCCAGGCCGTTGTGCTCGCCTGCATAAATCACAGGGAAAATATGTTGATGTGTTGAAGCGTAACCTCCCGTCTCATGAAGAATCTCGGCAATGATATGAGTGAGAAAAAGGTAAAGTTTTCAGCAAGGAAGTTCAGCAACAATGCAGCTATTGTGCTAATAATCCATCCACATATCAGCCAGATCACTGAATCCACTCTTGGACCCCCCGCCCCCCCATTGCTCCGCAATATATTCTTAATGAACATCTCTTCAAAGGTATGAGTCTGCCCATGTTTTCCTCGCTCACTTAAAGAGTTAAGACTGGAACTTGCAGATGGCCGACACATTTGTAAACAGATGCTTTCCCATTCTTTCACACACACTCCCCCTTAGAAGCAGGCACACAAACGCTGCTGCACCTGCACATATCTTGATCAGTGTTTGATCCACCCCCATGCGAGGGCCCCGGCTATCCTTCAGCTGTACTCCATGAATTACTGCCTCTGTTAGTCACATGTAGTGATAGAAAACATGAAATAAAGCACTGGTGGTCATGAAATCCCCGGGTTCATTCAAGCATGCTTTTATTCATCTATGTACCTCTGAATTCTGCATCTCCAAAGTTTTACTTTATTCTAATCACTTAAATGTTGTACAATGTACAAGATGTGTTTAATTCTTTACTGCATTTGTTTTGATGCTTCACATCTTCCATCTCACGGACCAGGAGTCATATGGTACTGGATTGCCTCTGATTAGGCAGGTGTTAAAACGAACTGACAAATGTTGACGCAGACAGACATAGTGACACATAGACCGAATCTGAACACTAAAAGTAGGAGAAACAAAGAAGGATAAAATAAAACGCTATATTTAGACGGTGTGACATGAGTTTTTTTTCTGTCAGTGTCAGGACTGCAGGCCTCCTCTGGGGTTTGGGAATGGTTCTATACACTGCCAAAGATGGATAATTGGTTATTTTGAGTAATTTTTATGAACAAAGCTCAGCTGCTGCAGCTCAACCTCGAGTAAACAACACACCTTGGGAATAGCCTCTGTTCAGCCCGCTTGTGTTTGTAGATGCCTGTCTGGATGCACTTTTTTTTGTCTGCCACATTTAAACAATAGGCCGAACCCTGTTAGCCCAGATGGAGCTATTTTGATGTCTTCTAATCTACAGATCAACACCAATAGAAATGCAGATTATTGCGACAACGCCGAGCATTTGTTTACTCGGACATTTCTCAATCATCAGTATAATCGCTGCTATGAACTAGTTTACCTTCCATCCTTGGATGCCAATTAAATCTTTGTTTTCAGGAGGAATTTTGGCAAATTGTACTCAGCATAATTGACAGCGTGCCACAAATTAGCTTGAGGTGTGATTTGCAAAGAGAAAAAAAAGATAAATAACATTTTTTGTTGCAGACTTGAAGCAAAAATATGTCAACTAAATGTTTTCTTTTTTTCCTTGAATTTAATGTTTTTAAGTTGAAGACCTTAGAAAAAATGAATCCAAATTGTATCTAATAACACACAAATACCTTCATCTGGGGAAAAAATGTGAGTGACACAACCAGCAGCCAGTCAGGTTCTATATTCTATAGTCAAAATTAAATCCAAAGGTGGCATTTATGATGGAGATGAGCAATATAAAGTTCTGAGTGCTCAAGACGTTTTGAATCTGCATGAAGCTGCTCGACGCGTCTTTGGAGAAGTTTCACAAGAACGCTGTTACACACAGATAAAGAGAGCAACAATTAGCAGACAGACAAGACAGAAACTAAACCAGCGCTTCTTTTTTTTCTAATGAGGTCTCAGACTTTTAGGAAGGAAACTGGAAATAAAACTTGGTCCAAATCTGCCTCTAGTTAAATTGTATCATTTTTGATAACAGTGGTTGATTTTAGTTTTTTACTGTGCTTTTACTTGTTAATAGCTAACAGACCCTTTCATAATCAGTTCGGGTCATCTCAGATCTAAACAGGTGGCTTGTCCTGCACATGGGTTCCTATGGCAGTAGCAACACTCTGAAAGGGTCCGGAAACAAACTTCATTGCATCATTCTATCCCCTTCATGTTAACCCCCCCACCCCCCCAACAGATTTTCCTTTGTAAGCAGTTAAAATCATTCATGCTTTCATTAACAAAAAAGTGGAAGAAACAATGGCGATATTGTCCCCCATTAGAAATAATTAAAGAGTTCATGCATTGGCTACATTTCATTGTAATTGGGGACACTTACTAAATTACTAATAGGCAATTAATAAATAATCAAGGCAGTTGAATTGATTAAAGTGTTAATGACAACACAGTCTTGCATGAGCCGGCCAGGAGGATACAGCAATTATCCTCCCATACAGATTCCCTCTGGTATCTCTATACTGAACCACGCTGCATGAGAAACAGGATTCCAGATGAACATCTGTTATCACAGCTGGTTTCATCATCTAGATGTTGGTGTGATATTATCCGCAGTGGATCCGGGTCTGAAGGGCTGCCTTGTTCTCCGGCGCAGGCCTTGGCAAAGTTTCCTTCCTGGCAAACCATTATCTCAAGTAATAAGTAGCTACTGTATAACCGCAGGCTCACCATGATCTCTTTATCTGGATGGTAAGCTGCGTGTAGCGGGAAAAGAGTAAATAATTTGATTAAAAAGGACAGATGTATGTCTTTTTTTCAATTCCAAGAAGTTTAAAATTGCTAGTATTATATTATTTATAATATTATAATGGAGCTGTGTGCCTACCCTTTATTTGTGCTTGTACTTTCAGTTTGCAAATGTTTATCTGAAGTGACACATTTTTAACAATGCAGCTCAGTCATCATGTGTTAGAGATTTGCGAGATTCAAGACTGACGTCAGTTTTTAAGTCAGAAACTTTAAGAGCTCAGGCTGCACTTCTATAAAAGGAGCAAAGAAAGTTACACAGTGTTGATCCTAGTTTGTGAATGTAGAACTGATGACATGCGGAGCAGTATAGCTGCATTACAATACTGCTGCTATAAGTCATTAATTAATTAATAGTCAGTGGGAGGACAAGTTGACACATAAGTAAACAATCAGACAGAGCAGATGGCCAATTTGGGCCATTCACTTCATCAGTAAGTTGTATAGAAGCATTGTAGGAGCACAGTCTCACTGTAGAATTGAGGTGGGGAAAGAAAACGTTCTATCGAACCGTCTGATTTTTCCGGACGCTCGATCAATCAGCTACTTATTCAAGGCACAGCGGCAACACTGCAAGCAAAGCAAGCAGGTATCTTTTCTGCCTGCAGCTCTCAGTGTGGAAGCCCAGTGTAAACTGTGTCTGGAGCACGTCCAAAGGGAGGCGTCCAGGGGAATCAGACCAGGCCCTTGAGCCACTTCTAATTCTGGCTCCTGCTGCTGTGGAGGAGTAGCCGTTCGATCCAGGGGCCCTCCTGACTCGTTAAAGTCCTCACCTTATTATGCAGGCTGAGCCCAGCCACCCTGCAGAGGACCAACCTGTCCTCTATCAGGGAACCACTGTCCATCTATTTGGGTCTCAAACCAAAAGACTTGACCAGAGGTGAGTTGGAGGGTTCAGAGTCGCGCTGACCAGTTAATCAGAGCACTGCTCCACAACTCACACGGATGAGCCAGAGAGACCGACTGGCTCAATCTCTGTCGGGAAGCCAAACTTCACTCACAGCCGTAGGTGGAGTTATTTTCTGTGGCCGAGTCCGATGCTGCGTTTGGTTGGCTCTTTTTATCGCAAAAGTGGCGCGTGAGCTTTGCCAGATATCATGCAGGAGTTAAGAGATAAGAGCAGTGACAAGAACAACGAATTTATGGAGTGAAGCTCAGAGGTCAAGCTGAAGTGAACCGATTCTGTAGCCAATCTAAACGAAAACCAGATATAAATACACATGGACTAATCACACATATTGGACTGTGTTAACGTTAATCTGCGTCTGAAATAAAAGCACGTTTTTCGTGCCAGACAGCAGAGCGACGAGACCTGAGGTGCTGCTGCTTCTTGAACGCTGCTTTCCACAATTGGCAGCCTTTCACACTTTCCCAAATTATAATGCGATAACAAAGGCAAATTTGTTCTGAGAGAGTCCTGCGATACTGATATTAATTACATCACTGCTGATATGCACTCGCAGTGTCATGCAGCGTGGGTCGAGAGAAGCCAATTAAAGACTCCGATGAAGTCTGGCCAGTAACGATCACAAACTAGTCATCTGTGCAGCTTGACACTATTATATGGATTATTGCGTGCCACAAGCTTTATACCATCATTACAGACATTTGCATAGATTTCTGAGATTACAACAAATTGTTCCTGTGAGTAAAGAGCCGCATCCTAAAGTCTGCGATGTGTCCTTTGATCCCACTTATCCACACATATGCTGTTAAATCCCGTCATATGGGGCTGTCACTGCTGAGTATTACAACAGTCCTTCGATAAATAATAAAGAAAAGCACTGCAAGCTCCACTAACTTGGTGATTCTTAAATATCTAATGTGTTTTTCTGTGCAGAATTGTGTCATTCCACATCACGTGGTGCATCTTCTTTTTGCTAAATTCTCCTCAGATTTGGGACTAAGTTTCTGTGCCAAATGTATTTTCAGTGGTTGGTGGTTGTTGTTAGCACATGAAGCTCTGCTGGAGTAGATTCTCGATTAGAATGCGAAAACCCTGCTTCAGTTGGAGGCCACCGTCGCCTTTGCATGTGGGTTCGATATTGTCACTTGTGTATTGTAAACGTCCTTGGCACAAACACACGCAGGAAACATCAGCTGTCACCCCTCACACCTCCTGCGTCAACCCCCCGTCACTTTACAATGATGGAAACACTCGCCGCTTTTATTTTATTTATACCAATCTTTGAAAAACAGTTCATTCAGACATGTTTCACGTGTCCAATAAACAGACATTGACTTTTTCCATGAAAACCAGCAATGGATATTGCATACATGCAATTACCACTTTCTGTTGCGTGTCAGTGGTCAGGGTGCCAACATACATATCACCGTTATGGTGGGCATCAATACATCAAATAAGTACAAAAGATGTTCTGAATCTTGCTTCATATCTTGTCTTCGCTTGGCTTATTTGAATGTTGCAGGCAATTTTATTCATCGACTGTCTATAATCGGTCTTAACTGTCCTACAGTACATCCTGTTTTGTAATGTGTCAAAGCTCTTGTAGAGAGCAGCCGTATGCAGCGTTCGTCCTATTGAATTACTTTGCATTATAACGCAGCGGTTTTAGTGTTCATCCTAGTTTTGTTGCTATTAAATGGGGTCAACAACAAAAAAGGATCGCTAGCTTTTGGCATGCAACGATCCCATTTCACATCACTGAACATCAACCTAAAAGAAAATACCATTTTCAGTTAAATAGAAACCGTTTCTATGGTGTTTGTCAACAGACCGGCCTTCATGAGTTCGTTCATTGTGAACTCAATGTAACATAAAACAGTAATGAAGTGTGCAGCCTGGTGTCACAATTGGAGACGTTTGGCAAAACTATCAGCCAATTCAACCAAGCTAATCTGGATGATCCTCCTCATTACTTGCACCCTCCCATCAAAACGACCGGAAATCCAGTTGTGACCTCTCTGCTTTTTGTCTTTGTGAACGGTTTCCTGCTTCATTAGGGAGCAAAAACCAAACTTTATTCCTGCTCTTCAAATATCGTTGTCAAATGTTCCTCTTGGCTTTCGTAACCTTTTCCCCCTGTCGTTGCCTCATCTGTCATCCCAGTCAGGGAGACGCTTCTACATTTGCATCAGCCGTCAACCACTTTGCTCAAACACCAGCGGGGGATCGCGGGCGTTGGGGGGGTGGGAGGGGTGGTCAATGTTGCCCGTACCTTCACCAGGGTCATCAATCAATGAGGTTGCTTCTCATAGAGCCAAATGAAATATGCAAAGCCGTCCAGATAAGCCATCAAATTTAGTTAAATCTTTATAAAATTGCCACTGGTTTGAAGCTAATTTAAACACAAAGCAAATGAGTAATGTGTCTCATTTTCTTGTTAGGCCTGTCTTTTCAAATAATGGCTCTTGAATTTGATGTCTGTGTTGACTTTCTTTGACAACTAAACCTAAACTCCTCTCACAGAGGTTTGGATTCAGTGAGTCACTCCGAAAATGAATTAAGAGGGTTTGAAATTGAAAACAAGGCGCTGAGGGGAAAATGTACAGCTCCTCAACACACGCACAGCACCAACGATAAGGCACGAGCTTGCTTCAATCAAGTTTATGGGTTGCATCGCCAGCTGCATTGTGGTCCATGGCTGAAGTGAGGGGAAGTTTCAGGGACGAGGCTCATGGACACACAAGCATAAGAAGTTGTGTGTGTTTATATATCTATCTGCCTGTTTTTCAAACACACTGGTAGTAAAAAGCCTCTGCCCAGATTTGTTCCTCTCGTTTTACTTCCTGCAGAAAATGCAAACTCCTGCTTACCTGTTTAAACTATATGCCAGAATTTAATTTGCACCCATCTCACATAAAAAGAGAGAGAAGAGTACAAACCCTGAACCAGGCTGTGTGTGTTTTACTTACACTACAATAATGTTTTAATGGCATATTATCTGCAGAGGGTTTTACAAGGCTGTAATGGTTCTGACCTTCATATTCACATCTTTTAATTTGAGCTGTGGTCCCTCTCAATTATGTCCTGGGCATTTAAAGATATTTTATGTTTTTTATTGTGTAATGAGTATTGAGTGCCAGCATAGGGAGCGGCTCACACTCAAACTTCCCCAGCGATATATGGTGGCTTGAGTCACACTTTGAGATGTTGTGCAGAAAAGGGGCTTAATATTACATTAAATGGCAGCAAGACGAAGATTATGTTCGTTTTCACAATCAGGAACTTCTTGCAGTATGAGATCACAAAACACGACTTGCAGTATTTGTTTTACAGCTGAATGCTAATTGGGAACACAGTGAAAATTGCTTCCCTGTCAGTCAGAAGCTTAGTTAGCTATTTGCCTTTTGCCGAATTAATGACTGTGATAACAAGAGAACTTTTCCCTTGGCTCAGGCACTAATGACTAATAAACTTCGCATTGGTACTTTGACTTAGGTTTGAGGTGTGGCAGCTCAAGGCTAAAAGCTTAAGGCTTCGCCATGAAGGAACTTCATTGTGGGGCATTTGCCGCTTCGTTCAGTAATTGGCCTTTTTTCCCCTCACAGCAACATTTCTGTCAGCTACTATTTGGCAATAGCCACAATATTAGTCCACAGGAGTATCTGTTTTTCAGCTTGCTGTGATATTTAACAGGCGTGGTGTCTTTTGTGTGGAGTGTATACCTCTGTGTAAATGGATCCTTTCAAATGCACTTTAAAGAGACCTTCAGAGCCGAGCATGCAGGAGAGCGTCATCCACTGGCACGTAAGCAAAACAGACATCTTTTAGTGACAGTTACTGATGAAACACAAAATTAGGCACGAGCACTCAGCGAAAAACACTCCGTGCACATCAACATAAACTCCGTGAATGTCGAGAAAAAAAAGAAAAAAAGCAGAGGCACACACATTCCTGCTTTGCCCAATAAGAGGGTTAGACCTGTTACTAATTATGACACTAATTCATTATGAGAGAGAATTAGAGGCTGGCCTCTGCTGCTGCCCAAACTCCAATCAGGCTGTAAATGAGGCGGAGGGAAAAAAACTGGGCTGAACCCGCGAGTGGAGAGACCCTTCAGACATGTGAATTCCAACACCTGCACATCGAGGGGCTCACCACTTTACCTCTGGATCCAGAAAAACAGCTGAGTGCCGACGGAAATACACAACTCTGCTTCTCACGGACTTTTAAACTGGTATTAGTTTGTAATGCCATGTTTTATTCAACTTTGTAATCTGATAGCTGCTCCAGGTGCCTCAATGCTCACTTGCTGAATTTTCCAATGACTCAAATGATATAATGACAATGAAATAAGGACAATTGTTAGGTCATAAAGCAACAACAAACCCTTCCTTATGAGTAAAACTGCGTATAACCAGCTTACTTTTTGTGTCCAGATGCTAATTGTAATGTCGTGTAATTGTACCAATGCTTTGTCTCCCCTTGCAGGACACAAAAACAGTCGAGTCGTGCAACATAATGTGTTTGAACGTATATATTTATCATCTTGCTGCACGTTAAAATTCAGTTACATTATGTCTGCTGATAAATTACCCTTGAAGAAGAGCAGGAAATATTGAGCTGTAAGTCTTGTCTGCTTCTGTGCTGAACATGGCGGCAGGAACACCTAATAACTGAGAGAAAGACTATCGGCACTGGGACATGACCAGACATCTGTCACATATGATGTATTGTGTGTCCAGTGAAGCCTCACCTTTTCACCTCCTCTATTTCCACTTAGGATAGATACAGCGAGCACTCGGGAGGACCACGGCTTTAAAAGAGACGATAAAGGGAAACACTGGTGAAAGATCCTGGAAGCCACCCTTTCCATTTTCTTTATTGTCCCGAGTCAGGGGAAGCATCTTTTCTGGATCGCCTCTCGGCCATATTTTGACAGCTAATTAAGAAAATGATGGGTGCCGTGTTGCTTCGACGAGATGATGAAAACTTTAAGAACGAACAAGTGATTGGAGTTCTTTTTCTACCGTTTGACTTTGCTTACTATACACACCTCTGTCACGTCAAATGGATAATCAGATCTGTTAAATAATTGTGACAGAAAGATCACTTCATCAACTGATAAATGATGCTATCAGTTGCATGAAATTCAGTTGCATTCAAAAGGAGCTCAATAGCCGATTTTTTAACAACTATTGAATATTTGTATTTTATTTATATTTCACCACTTACATTAATTTTTTTAACTTTCGTATAAAGTTTTCATATTGTAACTGGCTTCGTTCAATTCAATAAATCACTTTTTTATGTATATATTCACATTTTATTAAGAGAATAAAGATGAAGGTCATCTCTTTGTTGTCACTAATGATGGTTTCATAGTTTTATTTTTTCTGCTTTTTCAATTATATGAGTTCACAATGCCGGTGTGTTTGCAAAATGTAATACTAATTCACATCACAAATTATTTGTTTGCTTGTTGAAGATATTTCTGTCTTGTTCTGTAATAGAAATGGAGAGAATTATATAAATTACATGATTAATCTAACCTTGTGGATAGAGAAAGAGATGAACAGTTAATCTTCAGTTTTTTAATGTTGCAGTCCTGCAGGAAAGTGCAGAGAGGAGTAAGCAGCGACTCCAGGAGAAAAAGACTCACAAAGTTCCAGAGACGACGGGGGGGCAAAGTAGAACTGTGCAGCACTTGGTATGCACGCAATCTAAACACACAAACAAGCTTGGGTTGCATGTTCCTTCAACAACCCCCTCGTTGATCCCGCAAATTAAATTCCAGCCCATCAGGAACTTCTCATGTAATCCTGGTTACAGACAGACAGACGGACGGACTTGAAAGCATCACCTTCATGGCAGGATTGATAATCCTGCCGGCGATGCATCCAGGTACACTGTGTTTGCGCAGGATGTTTAAAAAAAACAACAACCACCACCACCTCATCTGTTTTACCAGGACAATCGCATCAAAACCACCCGAATCTCTTTTTCTGTGAGAGCGGAAGTAGAACATTAGCGGTAAAAGAGAATCACCGAGAGGCAAATCAAGTTTACATGAACCCTCCCCCGTGTTTATTTAATGCAAGGTCTGCGATGAGGTGCAAATATATTCAGCCCCGACTTTATGTGAACAATATTTGTTTTTACATGGCGTGTTGATGTATTGATTTTCACAACATATCGCAGAAGCACTACGTAATTGTGGACAATTTTAATCTAAAATTACACAGCACCTAAAGCTCCTGCTCTCCTCTGTGTTGTCGAACGGTTGCTCCCGTCGCATCGTTATTATTTTCCTCTCGCGTCGTTCTCTCATAACGTTTACAAGAAGACTAGTTTACATAGATTCATGAAGTTCATATTCTGCGATGGTTTCAATGTGAAAGTGTGGGGAAAAAAACGAGAGTAATGTTCGACCTCCTCCTTCATATTATTCCTGTGTTGCTCATTAGACTAACATTGTCACTTGAATATCAGGATTATTGACCTCCACAACCTCTCTGACGGAGGGAAATCAGAAAATTCAATCAAACCTCCAACAGACTGAGATGATTTATGACTTCCTGGTAGTTTGTGGACGTCATATACACAAGTTGAATCATATAGGCTCTGTAAAAAAATCATTCAGGCTTCAGGAAATATGTTGGCAAACAATCAGTACAGAAAGCAATATTGGAAACAAATTGAACCAGTGGGCTGGTAGACTTGTATATATTATTTTGTTTAAATTCAACAGCTTGAATATGATATGTGTATTAGATCGCAGCAGCAGTGGATCATATTAAAATACCTTCACGTGTGTTATATGGATTTTGGGAGGGCAGATATTTGTCATTGTCACAGAATTAAATTGACCGTCTTTTTAATGTTGTACCATGGCACAGGTCAGAGTGAACTCAGCGTCTTCCACGTATACACCAGAAATCCCTCATCTTCAGATCATTTGTAAAGAAACCACTGGGCTTTTCTTCCTTGCACCTCTTCTCATTTGATACTGGAGATCCTATGTGAAAGATCTGGGAGCTAATGAGGTTGTTGACAATATAATTCAATTCAGACACCGGATGAAATGAAATCAATGTTTGTGACACCATCTCATCCAGAAGACAGTTTGATGGATGAACGTGTTTTGGTATTCTGAGCTGATTATTTAGTGAACTGAGCTGCTAAGAAAGCTGTAGATTCATATAATTCATATATTCTGCAGTAACGAGAAAATATGTAAGAAATGCATTCGTACAGTAACATCGACCATTTATCTTAATACAAAAACAGTGCAGCAATGCTGAGTGATAGGAAGCTCCGGGCATCCTTGAATCTTTACAGTTTGCAACTTCACTAACAAAATGAAAAAAAAAACATTGGCGAAGGTGCCTTGTACATGCTTCATTTGGATGTGGGTGTTAGCAATGCTAAGGTAAACTTTGAAAGTCACTTTCAGTCAAGGCTACCTCCAAATGTTATTTGCAGTTTGGCAGCACAGAACCCTGACAGGTTGTGCCCCCGCTGCCCTGGTTGCCGCTTGGCCCTCCTTTGCTCTGTATGGTGAAAGCACCGCTCAGTGGCGTGCCTGCGGAGAGGCTGTGTGAGTGTGCACGAGTGTGTATGTGTATTGGAGGGGGTTGTTGGGGGGAGGGGGGGTGTAGGTGTGTTGTGGGTGAGTTGGGAGGACTTGGCGAGAAACCAATCAAACAGCACTTGTGACTTACTCTGGCTCTAACAATTTCCTTCATCCTTGACTGATGACAAGCGAGCGGAGGGGGGAGGGGGGGCAGCTTGTTTATACTGCCTTAACACCATCTGTTTTCGAATAATTCAACCAAGTAATTTCCAGCAGATTCATTTGCTCATCACCACAAAACATCTCATCACGCGGAAGTGACATGCTGATGGCATTTCTGTGGGAAAGCATGTGAAATATGTCCTTATCTCGATGGCAATACAACCGTAAGTTATCAGTGGCTGATTTGCTTGTCTGATCTCTGTCCATAATTACTTTCTGTTCAAAAAAAAAAAAAAATTCAAACATAGTTTTTTGCAACTGCCCCTTCTTTTTTGTTCAGCGTTCGGCTCCCACTTGTTTCCAGTGTTAACAATAGACACATGACACCAAACAGCACTGACATTTTACGAACTGGCACTATGAATCCTGGTATTAAAAGTAGAACATGAAGTGACACAAAAAACATGGTTACAGTATTTTCACATTATCATACATTACCGAGTCTAAGTCTGTATTTTGCGGAATAAAATTAGGAGCCTATTGTTTGTTTGAATCGCAGGAAACGGTGTCACTCAAGGTGATGGATTGGGAGCGAGTAGATGTAGCCTAACATTTGTTCTTCTGACATTTAACACACCCACATGTGTTTGTCATGTGTGGGCGCTTGTTGACATGCTATCATCGAAGTTTGCCGGGGTAGCAGGACAGCAGAGACTGTAATAATGTCAGACAATGCAGGAAACTAGTCGCAGACTGCATGGGTAAGTTGTCTGAGCTCTTCGCAGGCGGCAACATTTTAACTGTTCGCCTTGGCAACCGCTTCAGCTGCGGCGAA
>JAUESF010075698.1:15884-34813 GCA_032274765.1 Malacoctenus tetranemus | reverse complement strand
ACACGCTGTATTTGAACATACTTTTACCCGTCTTGCCTGTCATCTCGTGTGCTGAGGGAAATTAACCTTGGCTCAAATAATCCTATATATTTTCCTACATATCAGTTTCATTTACAGCAGTGCTTTAAATCCTCCAGACTCTCTTTAACTTGATTGTGTTCGTGGTTAAAAGTCATTTCTAATTGCTTCGACATCATGTGACCTCTTTGTTTTGAAGACAAGATAAGGGATATTGAGAGTATTGGCAAAGATATATCTGAGCAGTTCTCGCTGGTTAAAGACACTGATAAAATCCTATGCGGTTCCATACCAGCTTACTGGCTGTATGGATCCTGTTAGGTAAGATGGGGAAAAAAGTGCCTCTTTTTTTTTTCCTTTTACTTCTGAGGATTGTGTGTCAGGACTTGAACGCCATCCAGAACAGTTTTCTTGCAGCTGATCAGAATTCTTGGCTTGCCTTCCTCTCCCTTCAAATCTTCTATTTAAGGATTGCACCCCCTCCGAGCTATTGTACCAGTGCCACTGTGCTAATCAATCACAGACCGCACTGTGTGCGCCCATGTACGTGTGTGCGTGCGCATGCTTGCACATTCTTAAAAGGGTGTTTAGCTAATGCTATTCGAATGATTATGAGTCCTTAAACATCAAGCCTATTGCCAAATTGCCCTTGACACAGAAATATGTTGTTAGCTAAGATAATGTGCTGCCCATTATTTTAGGCTATAGGACTCTGCCAGAATGCAGGATTATTCAGAGCTTGCAGGGCGGCGGCAGCTGCACACTTAGAGATACACAGAACCGGGAACAGGGAGCATCTCTGCCATTATGTTGCCATTTATGGACACAGAAAAGAAAATTGTAGGTTATACCTACAGGCAAAAAAGAAATCCTTTTGGTTTCCCTACCATATAGTATTAAAACTGCAGTAGCTTCGCACTATAGAAAGAGCAATGTTTTAGAGACACACTCATTAGATAATTGCTATGAAATAGTGATACACTGGGGCTTTCAAAAACAACTTCAACTCAAAGTACAGTAACTACAGAGATTTGTTTGGTGCTTTCAAGTGGCACATTTTGGGACTGCTCCATTTCCATTTCTCTCAAAAATCTTAGAGAACTATCTATTTTTTCCTTCTGTCTTCAGCCTGGTGAGTATCAGATCAAACGCAGCGGGAGGGAAATGTGTTAAATATATGCTAATAAAAAAAAGCTGATATTTTTGTTGCAATTAATTTGACAAAAATATAGAGGGGCTGTAGTCAGTTCCAAGTAATGATTGTCAGCTAAATGAATGTCGCCCCTCATTTGTATTTTTGTGGCTCATTTGTGTGAAGATGAATGACTGCTAATCAACCAAAGCATGGAGTCACATAAAAACAGTGTTTGCATTTGTTTGAACTGAATTGCAGACATTGTGTTTTCATTCATTTATGCTGCACTGTTTTAAATTTTTTTTTTCATATGCTCTACTCTTAAAATTAGTTGGACTGTTTCTTACTATTGTGAAACCACCAAATCTACAAATATGTATGATAGCTACAACACAGTTTGTTTTAACTTCATTTCTGTCCTTATTGTAATGTTTAAATGAAATAAATGGCTCCTCATGTCATGCAAAATGAGTTTGACACCAATAAATAAGTCGATTTTATAAAAGATTTGTGAACTATAGCTTGGATTCAGTTTAAATGTCACAATATTAAGGCTTCACTCTTGTTTTAGGAGAAAATCTGTTCCCTTCATTTTTCCAAATCAACATTAAATAAACCAAAAAATAAATAGTTTGCTTCGGTTTGAAATTGTTCAGGTTTTGTCCTGGCTTGCAAGTTTCAATAATAGACGAAGTGGCATTGTGGCAAGAATAGAATAATATTGTGCTCCAACTTGAAATTAATTAACTTGCGCCCTGTTATACATGATGTAGTTTAAGGTGTTGTTTTCAAAGTGGCACTGGAAACGCACTGAACCTTGCAGAGGGACATTATCACGGACGGATGTCAAAAAGTGGGGGACTCTGGAAAAGCGGGTGGCAGCGGTTGTAGCAATTAAATCAGTTTGTGTTTTGTGGAGAACTGTACAAATAGATGTCCAATAGATGACAATAAATAAATGGGAACACGGCAGCGGAGGCCATTTCTGCATCGGAGGCTCGCCACGAGTGGGGCCATGTACAGGAGACAAACAGCACAGATGCGTTGTACACCACCTGGCTGATGCCTTCCACAGATTACATCATTTAATCACTGACCCTTTGGTGTCTGGAGAAAGAACAAGAGGGGGGGGGGGGGAGAGGGACACAAATAAATGCCTTTAAATGGATTTTCAATCCATGAGACGTCATACGAGGCAATAATTTTAGAACCCTTGTGAAGCAAAATGACCAAACGTGTTATCAGCCAAGACTAATCCTTTTTATATAAATCCCTACATTTTCCCATTTCGTCTCGTTACGAGCCGCCCCGTGCATCTGCTGGATGCTGCTTCTCTCTCTCTGTGTTCCTCCCTAAAAAAAACATCAAATACCGTGGGTGGAGGGGAAGGGGGGAGGGGGGTCCCATCCATCACGATCAATGTCTCCATGTGACAATCACATGATCTAAAAGCAGAGCCCTCCTCACCTTACCTGTGGTTCCCAATGAAGCAGAAAATAAGGCCACAACACAGTTTGAACAGCAGCCTGGAACAACTAAGGCTGGGTTGGAAAGCCAAGCAGAACAATAAGCGTCAGGAAGAGACACAGCGATGCAACTATTTTGGATCGACTCCTGCAGAGAGACGAGACACCCACTGCACTGAAATGCAGCTCTGGTCAGACTTTAGTCTCCATGTATATAATCCCATTAAGGTTTTCACAAGTTTTATTAAATTTGAGTGAAACATGGCTGGAGAAGGAGGTTTGACAGACAAGACAAAAGTAAGATAAAGGGAAGAAGTGCCACAAAAATTAAGTCAAACAGTCACATAACTAAATCCCCTAATAGACTGAGAGTAAAATGCTTTGGCAGGGACTTTTGGTTGGCGGAGGTCTGGAGAGGATTATTTTTGCTGAGTGAAGTGACAGCTAGCTCGTGAGAATGTTTAGCTGGTTAAGCTACTTGCAGGAGGGATGATATGTGGCACAGTGTCTATAAAGAGGCATGACTGACCCCACCAATTATACCACACCGGTCTTTCTGGACCTCGCATTTCATTTTGGCAGAGACGGCAGCCTTGCATTAGATTAGGTTGGTTGCTTTCTATCCAAATGTGCTATTTCTGTTGCCTGGAAATGATCTAAGATGTAACGCATCGATCGAATAATTTGTTGTATATTATTTTCATTTATTCATGTGACCTCTTTTTTTTCTTAATTTGTAACAACTGACTACAACAGACACGTGTGGACGAATGATCTACTTATGTCAACAGTTTCAAACACAGTCAGTGGTCCAGTTCATGAATCAAAGGGAACTCTTAACTTCTATTGACACAACAGTTTCCTGCAAAGCACCCAACACCACATTAACCAAACTCCCTGATATATAACACACATTACAGTGTCGCTAACGCTACAGTCATCCTGCATCTTTTGTCAACTTCATTCACCGCTAAAGCTCAAGCTATCGCATTTGATGAACAGCTTGCATGATTAGTAATCACTATGAAATGTGATTAGGACTCCGAAAACTAATCGAAAACAAAAATATTTATTTTCTCACACAAACACTGTTTGGTTGCATTGGTACATTTTCCAAAGAAATGTGCTGCAGCTTTACTGACTCTTAACATTCGTTCCAAACACATGCAAATAATAGCTTACTGTTAATTCCCAGCACATTTACTGAACGGATGCTACAGACATGTTTAAAAACACAGCGTGTACAAATACAGATGATACACTGACTGGTCGACCAATGAAAATGACTTCATTCAGTAAATCTTTTTGTTTTGCTGTCAGACATGCGAAACATAAGCTGATGATGAAGCCATCATATTTGCCGCCATAACCAACATCAGTCTTTGAGTGAACACTGAAACATCTCCACTGTCCATATAGTGTTTATAATCCTTGGTGGGATTAGGATCCTATGGGAAGGTTACTGTACAATCCTGTGAAAGCCCATATGGCTGTGGGAGGCCAAATAGATTTAATCTTTAATCACACATTTCAGCTCATAATCTCATCATCAACTGGGCGTGGTGTCTGTCTTTTTTTTTTCCTTCCAATGTAGCCTTTAGTCAAATGAGGCCACTGCAATCAGCCCTGACAGATTTGGAGCATGCTAAGAGCCCTGTTTGTCACAGGCTGTACCTGCCACTCAACTTGCAACAGGAAGAAAGAAAGTCGGAAGGGAAAAAAAGGGCTATTTGAATATCTTTAGGTAACCTGAAAGAAGTAATTTTAGGCTCCCTGGGGTTTAAATGGCGTGCCTTGATTTTGTTAAAAAGCTCTGCAACCCGCACAAGAACGCTGTTGTCGTTCCATAGTTTCTACTAATTGCTATAATTGTCATCCGAAACTTCATATAGTTTGTGATTGAAATGTCAACGATAGCTTTGCACTGCATGAAGGAGCTGCAACGACACGTTGTCGCAGACCACATATCTTTGCTGCATGTTCTTTAGGCAATAAAAAGGAGGAAAAGACGTTACTTCTATTGAACTTGTTCAAACAGCCGGACCAACAACAAGAAAACAACTTTTCTTTTGCAACCTAGAAATCTGAACCAAAGGTAGACTCCATAAAGGCTTCTATTCTGGCAGCAGCCTGCACACCCTCTCACCATATCAAGATTTAAATAAAGCTAAATTCAAATGTCTGTATTCATGTTACATCTGGGAGTACTTTTAACCTCGAGTGGGTCTGTCATCACTGGCAAAAACTCCAAAAACGTGACTCTTTCATTGCTGTCTTGATTGCTTAATTCAAACAGACAAGGGTTGACACAGCAGGTGACGCAAGGTGCTTAAAAAATAGCACGCTGTAGGAAAAATAAACAAGCATGCATCTAATATTGGTCATATTCAGTTTAATGCGAGACCCTGGATGTTGGGTTTGTTTATTGAAGTGGTTTCTCTTTGAAGGCTGCTTTTTTATTCCTATGAAATGATTTGCTTAGGATGACAGGACCACTTGAGACAAAACATTTGGGTTTATGCTGCGACATCATTCTCTAATCAAATCAAACCACATCACAAAGCAACCCACAAAATAGCAAAATGCGTAGCTGTTGATTTTAATAAATGTTCGAAGGGGAGCTTGTGGGATGAATGGACATACTTTCATATTTATTGTGTATGTAAACATATGTCCTCCTTCAAATAGCAGCCGCAGCAGGATACAGGAAGTATGAAAGGCGAGGGAGCAGAGGGTGTAGTCATCTGTCTACTTCTCAGATTCCCTCCACATAATCACCTGCAACAGGATTAGTTCGGGGGCTCAGGGTCTGCCACTTGATTCTAAATATGTTTGCCAAAAGCCCCAGCTGGCCTTCCCTGTTATTTGGACCAGGTACTTCAATCCCCCTCCACCCCCAAGAGCAAGCCGTGTCTCCATCTTTCGCCGCATCTTTTCATCCGTCCATCCGTCCACCCATCTCCTGTCATGACACTGTACCTGTTTCGTGAAGTTGGTTCTACACTAGAACTGGAATTAAATGTCTCGCTGCTTGATGCATAGCCTCTATTCAGGCGGACTGATGGACGGATGTTCTGCTCCGGCACAAACTGCAGCTTCTCTGGCTGCTCATGTCATGTAACTGAGGTCACTTGTCATGCATTTATGCTTCCCGCAGCATCATCATTTGCTAATTGGAGGTTTTAAAAAGTGCATTGCTGGATTTTGTGACTGCAATAGCGAGCAAACTGGTGTGTAGGCTAGCTAGGAGTTGCAAATACAGCCAGAGGGTCCACGCAAGCTGCACATTTGGCATATTTGGGGTGAAAAGTTGAACATGAATTCACTGTAAAAAGACCATCCTGTATTGCAGGAAATAATTCTTTTTAAGATTCAGTATCTGCAAATGTTTTCCTGCCTGAACCTTCTGATTATAATCCTATAATTTGAAGATACAATACCACATTTAAGCGACTGAGCCTTTCGGAGCAGTGGGAATAACACTTTCTGCAGGAAGATCAAATAATAGGGTTAGTAACCCTGACCACAGCCTGACAAACGGCTTTAAAGCGCATCCAGTGAAATTATGCACAACTAGCAAGTGTGTGCTGGCTTTTATTCAGCATGACTCAATGGAATTTTTTTTCCACATAACATCTATAGAAATCAGACGACATATAGGCTTTGAATGAACTCCCAGTACGCCACCTAAGTCGTGAGAGCTGCTCACACTGCTTATCATGTGTAGACAGTCTGAGAATGAGTTTTTCTGAGGCTTAAGAGGGAGAGAAGTGGGAAAATACACATCTGTACGACGCGCCGAGCCTGCCTCAGTGTTGCGACCCACCGATACTTAAAAGATGAATGTGTGGGTAGCAAGAAAGGTGAAATTAAACGGAACTGTAAGTATGACAAGAAAACAGATAAAATGATAACCTCAAGTTTATTACTAAATCAAATGCTGTGAAAAGGGCTAGGTTAGAACTGAAAAAAATAAATGCTCTTGAAAGAAAGCACGAGACCAACAAACTGAATCAGCAAGCAGCCAAGACAGGAACTCAAAAGAACAACAGCCCAACTGAAAACCAGTTCACTATCATAGGACAAAAATTACCAAATGCAGTACACACACAAACACACAGACAGACAGACACATACACACACAAACACTCTCCAGTCTCTTGGCCAAATGGCCCTGTTCATGGTCGTCCACCAGCTTAGATGTCCCTGCAGTTAATTGAGCCAGTGGACACTTGTGGCAAAGTAGGCGGAGCAAAAACAAAAACACACGGCGTTCCCTGCAGCTGGAACACTCCGTTGTGTGGCCGCTGTATGGAACTAGCACATTGTTGTTGCCATATCAGTGTTAACGGGAGGTTAATGCGCATTCAACTTGCTTCTTTTCATTTCGTCCCTTCTGTTTGAAAGCTTTGTGTAAGCCTTGGCTGCTGCTCCTCTTCAAATGTGTGTATTCACAAGTATAAATCATTCACAAAGGCACAAAGTATATTTGCAAATGTGGGTGTACTCAAGTAAAGCGCATACACCCACTTTGTGTGATGATTAAGCGTAAGTTGCTACAATGCATCAATACCATTAACTTTGGGATGAAAAATATGGTTTTGCTTCTCCTAAACCGGCTGTGGCAGTCAAATTGTATAATCCCCACGCCTTGACCATTAAGGTAGGAACAGATCAGTGGGCTGAAAAACCACATATAACAGGATGTAGCAAGTGAACCACTCTAAAAAGGTCAATATTGCAGTAAACATATTCAGTGTAACCTGCACACAAATGGCACAGGACACACAAAAATATTTTAAATGTCGGGAAAAAAATTCTATCAATTGTTTCTTTGGATGAGATTTCGAGATGGATGACGAAAGACTAAAGATTTGAATAAGCCGCGTCGGTGCTGAAGTCCGAGAGTCAGAGAGACATATGTACATCGATCTCGGGTCAAGCATAAAAGATTGAGAATCTAACACCTTGCAATCCTGATAATCTCTCAATGCTTATCAGCGCGGAAAGGCGAGGGGAAAGATGAGAGCGTCCTGCTGTTGCTTATCCCTTCCCAGCATGGCCGCCGTGCTGATCAGAGGAGGAGGACACAGGTGGAGACCTGGAACAGTGTCCTCATCAATGCTCGAACAGAAACGAAACAGTTTGGGCCAGGCACCGGGAGCTGGCTTTGGCCAGGGTGGGAAATGCCAGCCAAATGCCTTCTTGCTCTCCTTGATTCCATGTTTCCCTCACATAACAATATCAGGGGCCCTTTTGTGGGTGGTGAGAGAAGACTAATATTGAACAGGCAGGCCAGACAAATAAGAGCAAAGTGTACTTAGCCACCTGTGAACCAGCTGGAGAGGAGATGGTCATAAGATGGCATTGGGTCCTCAGAGATTCAGTCTGATGAACAAAATGAATGAAAACAGCAGAAGCACTGGACCTGCTGTTGCACAGAAAATTATACAGGCCCTTTATCAGAATTACTAATGAATGGTTCCACCACAGAGCGTCAAGGCATCTGCGACTTGATGAACAGTGTGGGCTGTGTTGATTAGGATGTATCGCTAACAATAAATCTGACCATTGCATCTGTCACATGCAGATTGAATTAGGATATTTACAGTTTAAGTGACTAATGGTAGTGATAAGCTGGTGGCTTGAATTTGTGCAAAGTTTCCTACTTATGACCATTCGTTCAAATTATCCCTCATTTTATGCACGTCTCGCAATGCGCAGAGAATGTGTCCGCCTAGACGGGCTGAATCGATAAGCTATCTGGGGCTGAAACGATTACTTGAAGAGCCTGAGTAGTGAAAAACAGTCAAATGCAGAACTGCTCCCTTGAGGCTTTGTTTCATTATGAAATTGTTCTACAATGGATAAGTGCAGGGCAATAACCACACCAAATGGTGATGCTATGCATTGACACAAAAGTAAGGAAAAGAGAAAGACAATGTAACAAATGACCAACAGAAAGAAATGTCAGACCTCATCCTGAACATTAGGGAGTATTTTAAATTCCAACTTAATTTCGTAAATGACTGTCCACAATCTGACACTGTCGAACGTTAGTCGCAGCTGTGATCCTTTGCTACTACTGTGATTTGAAATTGCTTTAAAGCCCTTGATGTGCATTCATATCTTTGGGATATGCATTGTTCAGAATGACAAAAACTGTGGTGACGAAAGGCAGTAAATATTGTAAATACAGAATTCAGCTTCATTAGTGGCTCTGTAGTAGAGGGAGCTGGTGGATGTGCTGAAGCTTTGCAGGCTGGGGTGACGAGAGACTAGATTAGACTGAGTGGTTCTGTTCAAACAGTATGGAAATCCGAACAGGATTTACTGAGGAGACTTGGCCTGTCGTTTCACCATAGAGCAGCATGGATGCTGTGCATGAGAACAAGTAAACAGCAGCTTTTCGACCAACCTTGTGAAACACAAGGAGAACACCATCCATCCATCCGATCATGCATCCATTCATCGACCTTCTCTACTTGTTTTATCCAGAATTGGATCCTGGGGGTCTGCAGCCAATCACTCAGCACTGAGTGAGAAGCTGGGTACACTCTTTACAGTTTACCCATCCATGAGAACACCTAAACACAGAAACTGTGCTCTGCAAAGATTATATGTAAAAGCAGGTGAATAGAGTTAATATGTAATAATATTACCGTATCACTGGCTTGTCAGGACAGAGAAGAACATTGTAACAATGGATCTCAAACACTTTCTCTGAGGGTAAAACTGTATCAAAATTATGCACTAAAACCTATAATATTCTCTGAAACTCGTAGGAATGTGCAGTAAGTTACTGCTGAGTGTGGAAAAGGCAAAAGATGACCCTCACTGATCCTCCGGGCAAGCTGATAGTCAGGAAACCACCATCAGCTATGCTTCCACCCACACACATGGCCTCATGTAACCAGTCGAGAACAAGCCCGTAGTACAGGAAGGGATGGTTTGCAAGGCTTGAGCGTGCCAGTGAAGCAGAACCAGCAGGGGAGCTACAAGCAGAAGGCTTTTCATTCCTTCCACACTCAGTAGTAAAGCTGAGGGCTCTGGTGCTGCAAGAGATAAAGTGCATTTCCAGTGAACATTAGTTAAGGATGGACAATCTGCTCTTTTCTGTAGACTGAGCTCCTCAAAGCGAAGGTGCTAATCACTCTTGCCACTAAATCGGAGATGAAGAGGCATAAAATTAACCTATAAGTGGACTCCTCAGCTTGAGCCATTGGTGGAAAAATGCCAGCAACAACCTCGGAGCAATTTTTTAAGCCTGGGGAAGTTGAGAAGCACAGAGGGTCGACAAAAACAACGTCAATTTGCTGTAGCAATAATAAAGACATCAAGACTCAATTTCACAGCTTTGATGAGAGCCACATTTGATGCTGTAGTCACTGCTTCTGCGGCAAAAAGTGTAAGGGTTAAACAGAGATAGGATTAAAATGAATCACTCTAATTGGTTGAATACATTTATGCAAATGTTTCATCTTCTGCTCTCCAGGATGAGTGGCCAAGTCTATAGAGAGAAAGCAGGTGAAGATTGTATGATAAGGAATAAACCCAGGTAATATGCAAATAACATAACCTTGTGTGCCTATCGAAGCTCAGCTCTGGTGTTTGGATCATAAATCTAAGGGACAGGTTTCACAGAGGCAAAATGCATATCTCTAATCAGAATGTGCATCTAATTTCTAATTACTGCGATGCCTGTGGATCGGCACTCCTCCTATGATCGTCCACAGAGAGCACATGTGCATTATTAACACTGTATGATAGGGGAGCCCCCCCCCGCCCCAAACCGTCTCCCAGATAATCCAATCGATCCAGTTTTCATTTAAGAAGCTAGTAGGTGCAAATGCTCAATTACTTTAATAGCTTTTCTGTAGTCTTTCAATCACTGATGTATTCACAGTAATGTATTCACACTCGCTGACTGTATTCAATTATCTGATCTGCACTGACATCAGTCCACCCTGCGCTCAATGTTAGCGCTGATCAGTATTAATCTAATCAATTATAGAATCATTTGACAAGCCAAAGGCTACACAAATCTTATACTAAGTGAGCTCAGTAAAACACGTCATGCATTGTAATGAGAGTACTTGATACCATCCCCTCAGCCAGAGCCGCCTGCGTAGCGACCATGCCAGATGATTTGAAATATTGAGCATTCAATAACAGAAATCCACCATGGCATTGTTGCTAATTATACATTTCTGGAACTACAGGGGCAGGCTCCCCCGAGAGCTGACTTTCCCCGGCCCAGATGCACATGCTCAGAAGCATCATATCCTTGGTAATATTGGCTGAGCTGTGATTGCATTCTGCCTGATATTCTGCAGTTCATTAACCTATAGTTAAAAAACTCCCCAGACAGTTGATCTAATAGAGAGGACACAGTGCTCTATCCCCTCTGCTCCAATAACTAAAGAGTAAAGATAATTAGGGCCCAGTTAACAAGAGGAGATGCAAATTCTTTTTTCCATGATATAGTTCAATTATAATTTGCTCCCTGTGGGCTTAATGTTCTTGGGAATAGTCAGCATGTATACCCAAGGGTCATCCAAATATATTCCGTCCCCCTATATTGGTTGACATTTCCACAGTTAGACGTAAGTAAGGCGTAATCCTCTGGTTATTGCATGTCAATAACCACAAATCAAGTGGAATCCTTCATTTAGCTCACACCTAGAGCAGCACCAGGGAAAGTTGGCCCTTCTAATAAGAGGGGAAAGTAAAAAGGAGTATAACAATGCCAATGCATAATGGATTAGTCCAGGTTCGCAAGCTGAATATCAAGCAGGTCCTCTGGTACACACAGACCACCTGAGCTCTGTTACAACAGAGTTGTTAAGGTGTGAATAAGCCACGAGGTAACCGCCCACCCTGACACTCACTTTGACACACGATATAGATAAATGAAGCATGCTAATGAGCTTTCCAGAGGCTTCCCACCAACAGTAAAGGATAATCTGTTAGGACTCATCCCTGCTTGGATTAGTTTTATAATAAAAAGAGAGAAGGTGGAAAATGTCAGAGCGGTGAATACACTTGACTGAATAAGAAGTCTTTTGAAATGGAATTGGAAAACAAAACATATACTTTTTAGTTGTTCTCTATTTCTGCTTTGAAGAAACGATCATACAAATTACTTGAGCTTGATGAAACAGAAGTAATTTGTGCTGGAATTGCCATCTGAAGAAAAAAGTGTTGCCGTTTCGCGGCTAAACCGGAAAAACTGATTACGTGGTGTCACTGCGTTGGTATTCTCAATGACTGGAGCCAAGATGTTCACATAAATACACAGATGTTGAATGGGTGGAGGATGTCAGAGTGAAAAGTTGCTGCAGCTGGTGCCAAGATACACAGTGTTTGGAAATAGACACAGGTACACATACCCGCCACAGCCACGAGGTACTGGCACATGTTGAAGTGGACTTGGCACTCAGCTTCGCGAACAGATGTTAATCCAGGACAGATAATTACATCAGTGAGTGAGCAGACATTTTTCCACTTAATTTCCGTCTTTTAAAAGTGTGACTACTCCCCAGAGGCGTGTGCTAGAGAGATGTCCCTGGATCCAGTACCTGGGAGGAAGCCTGAAGCACCCCATCGAGAGTCCTGATCGCTGGGCTTCGGTGTGACCTCGTCCTCTGTGGGAGGCCTGTCAGTGTGTCAGTGTCACTTCCACAGATGTGTTGCAGTGTGTGCAAGAGAGAGAGGAGAAGAAGTGAGAGAGAGAGGAGTTAAGTTGTCAGCACATTGCATTGCCTTTCTGGGTTTTTTTATAAACACCTTCAGAATGTTGTTGCTAATTATGCACAACAGTGTTTTTTTCTTCAAGAAAGAAAAAAAAACAGAAACCAACCTTCCTCCTGGCAATTTAGTTGCTGGCAAATGTCTGACGTGTGAACTCTCTTTTTGAGGGGGAAAAAAAATTATTACATTATTAAATTCCTCTTGATTGCTTAGCTTGGTACCTTAGTTTTCTGTAAATTGAAAGTTATTCTGCAACCCTGCCTGCTTTTTCTTGTCGATGAAAAACTCTCATGTCACAACATCCTGCAACATTGAATCTTGTTATTTTTCTCTGGATAGCAATAAGACCTGAAATTGTGATCGCAAATAACTTCAGCATGCTCCACTTCAGCCTCAAATGATTCTTCATTATTGTCTATCTAGAACCAGTAAGTAGGTTAGATAGGAACAGGACAATTCATCAGTGGCTCTTAGTTGTAATTTTGCAACCCAGATTTACCACAGCACAGAGTTGAGCTCCGGGACAATGGTGCTCTCCTGCCCAGGTTACAATAAATCTCACTTTAAATTAAGTTAGCATGTTCTGCTACATTGCTTAATGAGCTGCGCTAGTAAACAATACAGTGCTACTCCGACTGATTGATCGGTGACAGCAGCTTTACTGCTTTCACAAGGGCCTCAAAAGGACACCGGGGGTTCTTAGAGCAGCTGTTTTCATCACTTAGCCCGTGCAAATAAACGCGAGCACGGTGTTGCCTCAATAAAGTTGAGGGAGTAGTCCTACAAAAGGGCAACTTCATTCATGTTGTCGCTGTGTACATGTGAGGTTGACTGTTCTGTGTGTCTGTGAGTGCACACAGGCGTTTGTGTGTAGGAAAGTGTTGAGGAAGGGCGCCCAACTGCATTAGGGAAATTTACAGTCCATAAGACATTAGATAATTCATGGTGTGGAACCGTGCGATAAATAAAAGCACAAGCGTGGGTAAATAGTCTGCAGCAATGAGTGTCACTCTTGAAAAAGACCTTCCAAAGACCTTCTTGCCTTTGACAAAGCAAGTGGGCACCAATAACTCCTCCCTACCTGCTACCCGTCTGGAATACAAGTACCCACTTCTCACACACTCCACTTAAGCTAGTCCTCCATGAAATATTATATCTTTGACTCAGTCACCACAGAGAAGCTTCCAACCTTCCATTGTGTGTCTGACTTTTCTCTTCAGTCTTTCCGTTCTTCATTTTATGTTATTTTGGGAAATCGACGTTTCCTTTTCACCGTGATCTCCCTCCATCTTCATTTCATTGACGGCTGCTTGGCGTTACTGTATAAAATTGGGATTAAAACCAGTCCAAGAGGTGTAATTAAATGTAGGAGCCTGTATAGTGTGGGAAATGAAGTGTGCAGTATTGAGCAGCGTTGATATCCAAAAAGCCCCTTCCCATCGATCCTGAGGAGAACTTAGTTTAATGTCCTTGGGAAAGTGCGGCAGGTAATCTATTGAGTTATTAAACTGTGAAGGGCCTGGGAATGCTGAGGCAAATTGTTATTCCTTTGGGAATCTCTGTTTCACCAAACCAATTGCCACCACCAAACTCTCCTCAGACTAAACTCCTGCACTGGGTCTCAGGTATTAATAGATAAGCCGTCTCTTTTCTGCCTTCAGCTATTATAGTGCTTTAAACCATGGTGAGGAGGAAAAAGTGACTGCAACGGGAAACTGGCATTGCGTCCACAGGGAATTAATTTGCTATGTAGCGTTGACAGGAGGACATGACAAAGGGACATGCCATACACAGGAAACATGGTTAACACTTCCAATCATCTTTGGTGTGAAAGAGGAAAATCACCAAGATAACATCTTGCGAATGTATAAAAAAAAAAAAAATAGAGAGAGATCATTGCTTGAGGGCCTGTCTTCCTGTCACCAAAAAACAAGTAGTAGCACATGGCGAGACAGTTCACATACGATTCAAATTGTGCCATTTTTGACACGTCTCTTCTGATAGTGTTCAAGCCACTGAGCTCAAATGGAGGTGGCACTCAGCCGGGCAGTTTTCTGGCCTCAAATATGTGACAAATTCATTTTTATAAAAGGTGCAGGTGGCAGATGAGTCCCTGCAATTGAGTGTGAGCACATATCCCCTACGCTGTCTGGCAGGGCCTCATTGGGGATGCCAATATGCTCCATACGTTTTTAATCACTTGTCAGGGAGCAGGGATGATAGTAGGCCAGATCTGACACATTTTACGACGGCTTGATGCTGTCGATCTGCACCACAGTCAGGCATAGGGGGAGCAAATGACCATTGAGAGAATGAGAAGGGGTTCATTGATATGGGAGAAGGGGCGTTATGGGGTTGAGGTATGTACGGCAGATTGTACCTCGCCGTCTCAAGGGTCAGGCTTGTGTTTTCCTCCATCTTCTCCCCGTGTCCCGGAAGAATCCTAAGCTCAGCAACAATATGGCTCAATTATAGGCTGCCGTTGTGCCGACAATTCTCCGGTGGCGTGTAAGGAGGAATTAAAAATGTGTAATATCTGAGGAATCGCACACACGGACGCACTGACCTGATACATGACATTCTGGATTCTCCTGTCTGGAACTTTTGTTCTGGAAGACTAGTCAAGGGAAAAGCCGTGTTCGGTAAAATTGCTTACACTGTCTGGAGGGGCTGAGCCAGAGGACAAAAAGCCAGTTTGAACAATATTGCATTCACAGAACAGGATGTTATTTCTCCCTTTACAAATATTAGAGGAGCAGTGAAGAGCATGTGAAAACACAAATGTGAATACAAATACTCGAAGATGTCACGACATGAATGACACCTAACATGCAGGCTGTTCTCCTGGAAAAATAAACGCGGAAATAGCTCTGACATTTCAAACACAATTTCATCTTTTTATTGGGAGGACCGAGTATCTTTTCACTTTTATGGTTCAGACTGCTTTCTAGTAAACAAACACCCATATAAGAAAAAAACATCCACAGAGCCATGGCTTCACTCAACCTGGGTGCACATGGGTGCACCCTTTTGACAATACCCTAAACATATCTGCTGCCTGTTTCTTTTGTCGTGCTACACATGTACATTGGCCAACAATATCGGCACCATATCATGCAGATAAATGTCATTCGCTCCCAATGTTTGTCCCTTAACAAAGCATTGTGCCACCAGATAAGGACACAATGTAAATTAGGCCTGGGGCTCTACAGCAATATAAGGGAGCCTGTCATAGCCAAGAATTAAATGCAAATCATGCATTATCAACGAGCACAGTCCCTATCCAGGAGAGTGATGCTTTTGTGTGCGGCCTTCTGAGGGGGTGGGGTGGGGGAGCAGGCCTTTGACAGAAAACTGCACTCGTGATGGAAAGGGACTTGTCAATCGCATGAACAATACCCGTCTCTCACCCTGTAATTATGGGTTTCATTATACAATCATGCACCTCTCTCATGCTGTCACTACACCTCTCTCTATCTCCTTGTATGTATGCAGCCACAGGCAGACACAGCAGTCGCACTCTGCTGCAAACACACATGCAGTGGGGGCAAAGAAGGGAGCAGGCGAGCTGCAAACAGGCACAGACGCCTAAATTTAGGTTGTTTTTTGTTGTAATCGTGGTATGAAAATGTACACGACAAAACAAAATTTGGCAAACCCCCAGACTTGGAGAAAATAATAAAATTGACACCCTGAGAAGGAAATGTTAACGGAGATTTTAATCACAGACTGTGTTTGGAACCTGTGGAGGCTGAAGTCTACACACAGGTAAAACAAGAGTCCATTTTTTTCCCTTTCTTGTTAAAAGCTCCCTACATATTTATGATTCACTGTTTGAAATCGCAGAGGCTCAGCAATGTCAGAGTGCTATAAAAATAGCTTGGATATAATTAAAAAAAAGGAAACCTAAAGACTATAGCTGGAGCTTTTCTGTACTTCAGCTTGAGCAATTACACCCCATTTGTTCTTACATGACCATTAAGCTATAAAAGCCTGCTTTGAATATGTGTGAGAGCTTCATGTGGAAAAACACTGAAAATTGGAGGGTTGGTCAGGCAACCTCAAAAGCCGATATTGATGGATGTCAGTGAGGGCACAATTGCCGTGCGTGCATATGATTGCAGAGGTTTTAAAAAAGAAACTTATTATGACTTGACACCTCACACAAATGCTCATTGTGCTGGATGCTGGCCATGTAACATTTATCCTTTGACATTTGACAAAGGACCCCAACATTTTTCATAAACTCCCACCGGATAATAATGGGAGCCTGTGGCATTAGGGGAGTCTACTCGGTCTTTCATTCACTGCTTTAGTCTCATATGCATGTGCTATAATGCTTTGGTGGAGACCATTCAGAGCTAATGAATGGATGTAATTGAGAGGCTGGAGTAATACACAATTGAAGTCTTTCACGGGTTTTATGGATCTGAAGCTAATTAATGAAAAATAGAAACCGTATTGTCTCCCATCAAATCCAATCCTTAATTCACCAGGGTCCCAATCACCCCTTCACTGGAGCCTAACATTTTAATCATCCTACCTCTGGAGCGCAAGGCCAGTCCTCTCGTCGATTATTGCAATTCAATTTAGCATATTAATTATAGCCACTGCCAAAGGGTATGTTCTCTCCCTGTACTTGAGGTGAACCTGGTCCATGCTTGCCTCTTGGAACATGTGTGCTTATCTCCGACCGCGTTTAGGACATGTATATATGTATTGCATTGTTACTGTGGGGAATTGTATGGTAATTCACCTCCCCGCAGCTCAGACTGTTGGTGTAAATGAGCGAACAACTCTACAGAGGAACTCACGCCATTAATCCTTCTATAAAGACTAATAAAATCACTGATGCCTCTCAAGGGAGGTCACAGGGTTCAGAGAGCTCTTGGCGGTGTTGCCGACGGCCTTGAACTTTCAAAAAAAAAAAAAAAAAACCTATGTAAGTGAAAGAAGAAAAACAGTACAGGAGGCAGTTTGTGGTCAGTGTTTTTTTTTGTTCTTGTGTAATCAAAACCACGTGGATCAAAAACTGGTGGGTGAATAAAAAAAACTGGACTGAGAACTTGAGACAAGGAGGTCAAATAGACAAAAGACTACTCTCTCAGCTCACTGTATTGTAACAATGAAATAGGATTGTTTCCCATAAATATTATACATTTTAAATCCGTCCTTGAAGAATGGAAAGATTATGCGCCTTTGTTCAAATATTAATGCCCACTTTGCAAAAGAGATGTATTCCTGTACACCGATCGCCTAAAACAAAAACTAGTACTTTCAAGTTTTATGAGTTAATACAACAGTTTGTGCTGTTTTCGCCATTAAGAGGTTGATAGCCTGATTTGTATACACTGCACTTAGACTAACACGCCTAAAGGCAAGTCTCGGCATTGCCATGCTGCAGAGTCTGCGTGATGTGAGGTTGTGATGAAGCAAGTCCCCTTGCTGTGGGTCTCTCCTTGCCCTGTGCAGAGGGCTGCCATCCCCCTCTTGACGTCTAGTTCTTGTCTCTGCCTGGCAGTCCCTGGGCTCCTGGCATTCCTAGCCAGACCCCTGTCAAATCCCGGAGAAGAGGCAGATGGGCCTGGCTTTTTATGTACTAATCAAGGAGGAATTTGCTCCCTCACAGACACGTCACCCCTGACCCATGTGTCTAGTCACATTCATTATTCATTCTCACAGAGGTGAGCTGCTGTAAAGGGTCGAGAGCAGAGTGGAGAATGAGCAGGCGGAGGTAAAGAGGATGCGGGGCGGGGTGATGAGTGCTTGTTGTGTGCACTGCTCCAGCTGCATGCTTCACACAGTACTCGAGTGCACTCGGTCCTTCATACAAGACGGGAAGCCGCGTGTAACATCTGGATCAAAACACTGCGGTTGGTAATTTACTTCTCTTACCTTCAATCTTAAACTTCAAATCCTCCTCATGGCTCCTCATTTCTAATGGCAGCTAGGAGCGAACCATCTGCACAGTGTCATCAGCAAAATGACTCTTTGTGAGTGTTTAATTGCCACTTTTTTATTGCATAAACTTTTCTTCAAAACAATCCAGTGTTTACGAAAAAACAAAAACTTCAAGATTTCTTCATACTTTTGTTTGTGCTTTTATCACTACTTTTCCTTATTTTTCTGTTTTAATCTATCCTCTCTGTCATCACAAATCAAGACAAATGGAAGACGTTTGTCAGCTATTAGAGACCTGAAGAATAGTATTAAAAATTTGCATCGATACAAAATGGATGTTTTAGCCCATTAGGAACACATGTTAATGCCATCAAATGCTGTCAACATTACATTCGTTTTGAAAGTGTCCTTCAACTGTGCAACAAGTGGCATGTTGAACAGGCCACACGATGACAATGGACCAAAATATTCACTGCTCATTGGCCTCGCTCAAGAGAATCACAGCTTTTCAAAGTGCTTTTAAACCATGTTGAGTGCTAACTAAGTGTTGAACCAAGTGAGGAGGTAAAGCCCAGTAAATGCTCGATAACTGCAGCAGTACTGCACAACCAAACATACAGAGCAGAGTTTGCATATTGAGACAGAAGAAATTGTCG
>JAUESF010075611.1:3156-13209 GCA_032274765.1 Malacoctenus tetranemus | reverse complement strand
GACTCGGATTGGATGACCTCTCACCTCCAGTGGTGTGATCTGACAAGGGGCCGGTGAACATAGTGGGAGTGGAGCCGCGGTGCCTCGTCCAATCGAAAACATCAGTCAGGAGCTGACTCCACCCACATAAACCCTGCTCAAAATCACACTGGAGCTGGCAGACTGGAAAGGAAAGTCAGACATGTTGGATGTTTGATCACACACAGTGATTTTGGAGTTGATGTAAGTGTGCGCATACCGACAACAGTAAAATATGAAGTGCTTTTATACAGCGCGTTTGCGTCGCACTGGTTCTTTTACCTGGAGCTTCGGTGCCGTTGATCGGGGTGGTTTTTGGAGCTGCAGTGGTGGTGGGCACTGGGACACTTGGGGGAACTGTGGTCATTGGATTAGGTGTTGAAGGACTAGTTGTGACATTACTCGAATCTGCAAAAGTGCAACAATGCAGATAAAAAATCAGAGTCCAGATCATGGACAGGTGCTGTTTGAGCTCATAATGAAAAGGTATTGAAGAGATTAGTGCTGTGGGAAAACGTTCGACTACCTGAAGGCACAGATGTCGTTTCATATGAAGCTGTCACGACGCTGCTCTGGTCATACGATTCTGTTGTTGTCTCAGGTGCAAGCTCAGTGTCATTCGCAAAAGGAGGCAGGGTTGTAACATTGAACACAGGAGGCTCTGGAGTTGTAATGGCCGGCTCAGTGCCACTTGGGGGCGCTGTGGTATTTAAATCGCCGCTCAAATCTGCAACGGTGAAGAAATGAGGTTCACTGAGAACAGAAACTCAGAAGAAGCAACGTTTTTTGTAGGGTCATTTTCTCTCTGTGAACTCTGCATACCTGAGCAGGGCCCATGGTAAAGCTTCACATCATCGATGGCCACATCTGACTGATCACTCGAGCCCCTGCGTCCCTCAAAAATGATCTGAGGGGACGGAGTTTGACAGTGAGTTTGCAGAATTCATGCTTCATCCATGTGAACTGCTGTCAGGGTTCGTGTAGTGAGATGATTCACCTGAAAGGGTCCAGCTGTTCGGAGGTCCACCTGTGCTAAATGCCACACGTTCCCTTGGTCGTTTCTCTGCCAGAAGATGGCGTCGGCCAGTTTGTTTTGGAGGAGGTACACGTGGAGGCCCATCGTGTCTGCAGATCCATACATGTGGTACCAGAACTGCAGACACTGAGGACCAGATTGGCCACACTCAGAGCTGATGAGACGAGCCGTGTCTCCATGTGACACGTTGCTGGCCTCGATGTACAAGTATTGACCACCTAGAGAAGAAACAAGTAGGCGAGTTGTGTATTTCTGTCGTCTTAACTAACACTGCATCTTAAACAGTACATGGAGGAGTTGTTTTACCGCCTGTGTGGTCAGTGGAGGGTCCGGTCATCAGGGTGGGGGTGGAACCACTGTGCAATGTCCAGTCAAAACTATCTGTCATCATCTGGCTCCAGCCACAAAGGCTCCCGTCGAAGCTACAGTCCAGACTGCAAACTATCGGGGGGACAATTGCAAAAAAGTTAAGTTAAGGCTCCATTGCAGATTTTTCCTCAACAAAAGAACAAGCTGTGATGTCAGTTTCCATGAGAAGTGGCACATTCGTTATTTATGGTCGTTGACAGAAGTGTTAATGTTCAACCACACTTCAGTTGTTGATGCAGAAACAGCTGACCCATAAAATATCGCTTCCTGTATACTCACTTGGAGGTGAGGGAGCGGCTGGAAAGACTCCACTAACCAGACCGGGGAAGCGTTCTGAAGTCAACACAAAAATGAGATTTGGATGTTTGTTATCATTGCATCCTGTTTGTGTGTTTATTGTCAGCCATCACTTTTTTTTTTTTTGCTGGTTCCCACCTTTGCACGTGCCGAAATGGATGGAAATATCATCTATTGCCACATCTGACTGATCATTGGAGCCACGGATGCCTTCAACTATGATCTGAGAGAAAATATTAAGCAGATATTATTTTTCTCTGAAATATTCAATATCTTTTTTTTTTTTTTTTTTTTTTTTTTTTTTTTACGAACATTAGTGATGTTGGACGTACCCAGAATGGACCTGAGTCACTGATGTCAACGATTGCCGGGCGCCACTCTGGTCCCTGACTGTCCATCTTGGACCAGACCTTCACAGCTCTGTTGTCTTTGAGCCGGTAGATGTTGAGCGCCATGGCTGAAGCTGAACCGTACATGTGATACCAGAAGTGCAGGCAGACGGGGCCGCCGGAGTGGCACGCTGAGCTCATCAGGCGGGCCGAGTCTCCGTGGGTTGCGCTGTTTGCTTCCAGGTACATGTAGTGACCAGCTGCAGAAACATTTGAAAGGCCAGAGTGTCGTTCCGGCTCCAGAGCGACGCATGAAGGATTTTACTACATGGTCTCGCGTTGTGTTTGTACCTCCGGAGGTGTGGTCCTGGTGTGGCCCCGTCAGTGCTGACGGCGTGGGTCCTGACTGCCTGGTCCAATCGAAACTGTCCTGTACCAGTTGCTCCCACCCACACAGGTTTTTGTCAAAGTTGCAGTTCAAAGGACAAGCTGCAAAAAAGTAGGTTGAAACATTCAAACACGAAACTTTGAACAATATATTCATTCTGGAGATATTTGAAGGAATCAGATTAAATCATTCAGCAAACTTAAAGCAACAGCAGGCAAGCATGTACAGCAGTCCTCTTTGGTTTTGGGCATAAAGTTATTTTAAACTATAGTTCGACACTAATTACCCCAATCAGTCACTAGAAAACTACAAATCATCAGTGTCATTACAATTGTGATCTGGAGTTGGACTTGAGGCTGTTGGAGGAGGTGGAGTTGTTGGAGGAGCTGCAGTGGTTGTGGGCTCAGCTGGACAAAAGATAAACAGAAAGAAATGAGTTCATTCGTTTGGCCTTGCTCGGCTGTTCTCGCCATGTCTCAACCGTAAACAGCGATCTGATAGCTTCACAATCGGTGCAGAGTGAGCAGAAAAAGCAGCATTTGAGAAGCGCATGAAAAAAAATTTGCAAGCTCGCTTATGCAAAAGGTCAAATTGGACGAGAGAAAGTTTGAATCAAGAGGTTCGGGAAGCTTCATTCGGAGGGAAACGGGAAAAACCGGAGGTGGCAAAAAGGAGGCTGCATTTCAGACATGGTCCGAATTAATTGCAGCTTCAAACCTTTATCAGAATCAAACTATCACGCGTGCAGTAAAAATCCCTTTTGGTCTGATTTGACACTCACCACAAACTGTGCCGACTTCCCAGTGCGGAAGGTCCACGCCTGCGACCCGGCAGGCCGCTTCGTAGGACTTCAGGGACTCGCATAGAGTGTGTTGGTCACCGTGCGTGGCACAGTAGTCGTACACGCAGCTGTTGAGGTAGATGCTCGGGTGGATGTGTTCGTGGCAGGCCTGGAACGGGTCCCCGAATATTGTTGCACACGCATCGAAGGCCTGACTGCTCCCGGCGCTATCGCAGAGCGGGGGATCGCTCGGATGGCTGACACACCTGGGGACATTCGGACAGGGAAACAAAGTGCTGTAGCTTCCATGTGAGGGTTTAAATCAGAGACCAAGGTGAGGAAATGTTTGGATGTTGCTCACCCAGAAAAAACTGGGACCATCCTGTTTGTACATTTGATGGATTACGTGCAGAATTACTCACTCGTCAGTGTCCGGGATCCTCCAGCTGTCACCGAACTTAAACGCGTCGGTGACATTTTGGCCTCCCGGTGTTACCATGTCGTCATCCTGGTAGCCGGAGTAGGTGCCGCACAGTCCACACAGCTCATATTTGTGGCGCTCGTCCACCTGCAGGAACAGTCTGTTCCTTCCGTCCAACACCATCCGCAGTCCGAAGGACGACTCCAGGACCAGGTGGTTATTCCTCACCTGGACCTTGACTGAGCCAAAAGTGCCATTGATGGAAAAGGGAAGAGGAAGCTTCGTGTTGTTGACCTGAAAAACAGATTATTCGTGATGGGCATTTTCAAGCACTTCTGCTGCCATAAAGGCAGCAGATACTTCCTGGATCGGTGTTGCTGGTGGAAACACTGAATCTTCCCTGAGATGATAAACTGTCAGGCCGGTTGGCGAGTTACGGTTGTGTGTTTTTGCGAAGCGCTTGGGGACAAACAGCTGACTTCCGACAATGACCTGTCACAAAGTAATAAGTGACCCCCACTAAACATGAGCACACTGATATAAAAGACATTAGGCCCTGTCATTGATGAATTAAAGTCGATAATAGAAAAACAGTGAAACTCTCAATCCAGTAAATTAGCCTCCAGCAGGTCAAAAGGGCTGTTTGTGTTTGAAGCAGCAATGATTCATGCACATGGTTACAGCCGTTTGTGTCACTCGCAGAAGCCATAAAAGGCCCGTAAACGTATGAAAGCGAGAGCTGCGTGCTTACATGGACCTCCATGCTTTGGTTCAGTGTGAGGGGCAGCTCGCCGATCTGGAGAGTCACAGCCTCGAGCTTGGACCGGGACGAGTTCTTCCCGGGAGGGTGCATGTTGTGTCCGATGACGCTGAACTGGACCGCGCTCCCCTCGCCACAGGTGGTGGTCAGCATGTAGCTGCAGCCCCCCTGGAAGTCATAGGCCCAGCGGTCGAAGGTGATGTAGTGAGGATCGCCGTACACGCTGCAGGTGGCCGGTCTGAAAGGGAAGCAGCCTCTGACTCCGTCTTGAACCTTGCAGACTTGGTTGGTTTGACATTGAGTCGCGGCGCATCGCATGGTGCCGTTCCCCATGCACTGGCAGCGTTCTCCGCAGTCTCCTGTCATGACTGTTGCTCCTCTCTGCAACCAAAAGAGAGAGTTGGATTGTCACCATGCAGTTCTTGGAGATTTGATACTTGAACGAGAAGTCGTTTGGCCCGGCTCACCTCGTAGTGTTTTCCCTCATTCCAGCACCCACAGTCCTCGGCTGGGACGCACTTTCCTCCACTGAGTTTGAAGCCAGGATCGCACTCGCATCTTTCCTCACAGCTTCCACATGAGCCAGCCAGATCATGGGCGGAGCAGACCTCGGGACAGCCGTCAGCACAGGAGTTATAGTGGCTGTTTGGACCACACTGAAGGGCTGAGGGGACACGGGACACCAGATGGAAGAGCACAGATATTAACCGATGCTCATCATCTGTCATGATTTTGCCTATTTTGATAGAAAAACAACATACAGCATGAAGTGGAGTTCCTCCATGTCGGCACAGCAACGCCGGCCTTCTGGCAAACTTCGGCGTAGGCCTGTAGCATCTCACACAGCACCTCAGGGTCGCCTTCACTTGAACACATGCTAACCAAACAGGCCCTGAAGTAGCTCTGTGCTCCCAGAACGGACAAACAGCCAGCGAACGGCCCCGAGCTCGACACCAGGCCCCCACAGTACTTCTCCCTGGCATACTCGGCCTCCTCCCACGGGTCACACTGATGGGGCACTGAGATGGTTTCACACGAGGAGGCGGGCTCCCCGGTCTGCCAGCTCGCAGCCAAAGCCGTGGCGCTCCTGGCAATCGTGCCGTCCGGCTTGCGGAAGTCGTCGTCTTTGCGGTGATTGAAGTTTCCACACAGGCCGCAGACGTGGTCCGAGTAGCTGGGTGGCAGGGTGACCTGGATGGTGCCGGCAGTGTCAAACGAGACCGAGAGACCAAAGCGGGTTGTGAGGACGATGGCAGCCGGGTTGCTGTCGATTTCCACTGGTCCGTGAGCGAGGTCGAGCGGCAGCTTCCTCCACACTCCGTTTACCTGAAATAATAAACAAACGTCAAAGACTTCCTTACCGAACAGAATGAGCAATTAGTACTGACTGTATCTGACAGTTTGTATGAAAGCAAAGGCTTCTCTATCTCTGGGTGCTGATAAGGAGTCACTGGACGTCACGCCAGTGAAGTCTGTACTTTCTGCTCAACTCGGGTTATCAGTAAAGCAGTCGGCAGATATGGGAACTAATCAGACGAAGAGTTCAGTCAGTGGTCCTCACCATATAGTGGCCGGGTTTGCAAAGCTTTTCCGAAAGGAAAACTTGGATTTTGGCAAGAAAAAGCAGAGAATAGACCTTTAAAATGGACTCACCACAACCCGCTTTGTCTGCTTCTTCAGTACGGTCACTCTGACGTCCCCCAAGTCTACCATGATCTGCTGGACAGTTGGCAGGGAAGCGTTGCCCTCGCGCTCGTTGACCACTTCCAGGCTGAACACGGGCAGGGCTTTGCTGGATGAGCAGGTCTTAGCCAGGACGTAAGTGCAGGGCGCCATGAAGCGGAACAGCGCCCCGTCGAACGTGCTGCAGTCCGTGTGGCGGTGGACCGTGCACATCCCAGCGGCGGGGGCCGCCTCGGCGCGTCCCATTTCGGCGCCGCAGATTTGGCCCTCGGGGCACTGGGACGGGGAACAGAAGAGCTGGCCGGCCGCGCAGTGGCAGCGGGTGGAGCCGTCTGTCCAGAACTCGGTGTTGGATTCGCACTGGGGTCCTAGGAGGGGGGAGGGGGGGGGGCGGCACGAAAAAACCAGTCACGTTTTAAAACCACAAAACCATCTGCGAGGGATCACTGACGAGTGGATAATGATCATTATTTTTAATCTTATGAGCATATTCATCCACATTTGAATCTCATTTCAATTAATGATGCTACCAAATCACAATGTTTGTCACGAGTCAGCACGCTGGGAGTGAGGAGGATTTCACTGTTCACAGGTTGAAATCTTTCTCATTCCCTAATTCCAATCTGTTGGTACAATTCAGAATAAAAATAGTGCTTTGACTAAACATTCAAAACCTGTTTGATGTGTAAAAACCTGAAAAAAGTGACAATAATATTGTATAATTACCGCATGAGCCCCGTCTCACACCGATATGTTTGACGTCAATCTGCTCCTCTGAAGATGTTGCTCCCATCGCTTCGAACACAACCTGTCGATCAGTGTGAGAAAAGGGTCACAAAGAGACACGGTTTCACCAGAAGTCGAGAGCGTAACTGTTATTTTATTTTTAGTTCCTGCGCATATGGATTGAGTTGCATAACCGCAGTAATACTCCTACGAATCTCTTACCTCAGTCCCCGGCTCAGAGACGGTCAGAGGCACAAACACTTGTCTCCACGAGTCTCTGGGGAGGGCAGGAGAGGCCCAAATGTCCCGCTGGCCAGTGCTGCTTTTCAGCCCGACGCGGAGCTCGGTTCCATTAGCCGTTGCCGGAGGCAGGTACCAGAACTCCAAACAGGCCTCGCCTTCGATCCCCAGCGGGCCGAGCTCTAAAACTCTCAGTGTCGCGTCGTCTTGAGCTGAAACACAAGTGATGGCTTTGGTTGGAGTTTTGCATGGTGAACTTTGTGGCACAGTTCGTCTTTGCCAGAAAACAAGATGTGCAGGAAATGCGAATATCTGATGATGGGAGTGACTCGCGCTGGATGTTGAGACTTGAGTGTCGGCTCTTTACTTTGATCGTCCCTGGGAGAACATTCAGTATGAAAGGATTATTAACCTATTCGAAGGCAATCAGTGATAATGCAACAATGCACAGAAGCAATCACACCCGGTCAGTAGATTAAAACAGAACTGTGGACCGGTGTTCCCCTCTGAAGAGGGAGGGACAACATTCAAGCTTTGGCTCTGTGTCAGAGTGAACTTCAAGATCATGTTTGGTGACGCGATGGAAAACGTATCGACCTTTAGATTGAACTGTACCTGCTGGTTTTTGGCTCGTTGTCCAGTCGCAGCCCGGATTGACTTGTCTGTCGTACAAACACTGTGTGACGTATTCTAAATAGAAGACACAGATAATAAATGTAGCTTTATATACAGAAGCTCTGTGACCTCAATCTCAAATCAATTATAAACCCCATACCTGGCCGTGTCCTCTCCTCTGGTAACGTAACTGAAGAAAAGCCATTTTCAGCTCTGATAGGAGAAAGAAATATTCGAATGAAAAGTGAGATAATACTGTGATGGAGTAAATTTTGACTGCATGGATATTTTGGTGCATGCCAGAAACAGTAATTGGCAGTCGAAGACAATTTTCTTTAACAACTTGCAGCGGCTTAAATCTAACACGTGATAGTTGAGTTATCTCCAAACTCACCTGCACCGAGTTGCTGTCTGAGTAAGAAAGAGGAGCAACACTGTGACAGACAAATCTGTGAGGGTTCCTCCGAGCATGGCTGGTTCCCGTCGCGGCAGCCTCCCAGCTGCTCCGCTGCTGCCGATACTCCCTCTGTCTCTGATGAGTTGAAGAACGACTGGAGGGCAGCGACGGTGCCGAGCCCCCGCGGTTGCTTTTCGGTGACACTGAAACTCCCGACGCGACGCTTCGGCCCCTCTTGGGTCACTCTCGAGGCGGAGAGGTAGACTTCAGGTATTTATGTCAACACCCTCCCAACCCTCCCACCTGCCATCCCACTCCTCCCCCCCCCCCTCCACTCCCCACCCCTACCCTCCACATGGAGAAGCCTCCCCAGTGGGAGTGCAGAGGACAGTAAGACATGAATTGTGGGCTGGACCGGGTCTCCATAGAGTAAGAATGATCTACAGGTGACGGCAGCAGTCAACACACTTTCAGTAAGTAATGATTGGCGAGGTCAGAGTGGAGTGCAGCTCGGTCATAAAGGCTCTGGCACGAAAGTAAACTCGTATCTACAGGTTCATTCCTCTAAGACCTGAGAGAGAAACGGCAACCAAAACACACTCAAACAGAACAACTTCCTCTTCTCTCTTTCGCCTTTTCACCTGTAGAAGTTGAGCAGGCAGAAAAAAACCAACAACACATTGTTTGGTTGGTATTTGAGCGAAATGCTGAATTTAAATGCCATAACAAAACAGTGTCTCTGTCCTCTGGATATTGAGCAGCGCTTATATTAAAAAAACACACACATTTGACTCCCAGGAAGGGTTGAGTGATGTGGGTCTTTATTGTTGCCAGACTGTGTACTCGTACAATAAACTGTTTGGAGTTTTATGATAATACAACCAGACATGAACCCTAAAAGCTCTATTTTTTTTGCTGCTGTGCCAGTTGTTGGGTTCATTATTTAGTAAGTTAAGCGATTAAGCAGCACTTGCATCACCCGAAGGGTACAGCAATGATTATTATATTCTAATAAATAAACGTCAGACTCCATGAAGTAAAAGTTAATCTTGTAAAGAAAAAGTTTCCACTTTGAAATGTCCCATTTTTATGCCAAAAATCTTGCACAAAGCTTTCAGAAAGAGAAAAATTATAGAAGAGGATCTCATTGCATCATTTTTTTTTTGCTGTTTCTGATGTTAAACGGTTGGAAAATATCAAAGCATGACATCACAAGCGTCTGCTTTTGTACAGAGCCACTCAGTTTGCATCGTAGTACTCAGTGGGTGCTGTTGCTTTGCATGAACTCTTCGTGCAGTAAAGATAACAAGATGACCAAAGATGACAAGACAATCTCCTCCCGTGGATGGCCCCATAAGAGCTTCTATCTCCATCACTCTGGACTTTGCGAAGATAAGTCAAAACCGCAATAGGTGTCAGCTTATGTAATCTGAATTCTGGAAAAAGTACATGAGGTAAATGTACATGGTGACCTGATAGTGGAGACAACAGGAAACAGGGCGGTGTCTCCCAGAGTGTATTCTGTGTGTGTGTGTGTGTGTGTGTGTGTGTGTGTGTGTGTGTGTGTGTGTGTGTGTGTGTGTGTGTGAGTCAGATAGCATGGCACAGTGTGAGGACAGATGGAAGACGACTGCGATAAGAGACTCGTTGTGTGGGAGACGCCGTCCGAGTCGCCCATTGCGACATTCCTGAAGTCTTGCCCGCTTGTGTCAATAACGAGGGTGGTCCAAAACAAATATGGGAGCTTTTTAACACTGTAACAAAGGATGTCTTTGTTGGAGGCCACAAACTCCCAAATGCTACATTTGCAGTCCTGCACACAGCAGAAACGCAGGAAACTCGACTACAATCAAAAAGTTTATGTTTCTCCCCAATAATTCAGTTAAAATGGAGAAACTTCCATTTATACTGAATATAGTTCTCAGAACAGAAGGTTTATTCAAGATTATTGCATTAAAAAATGCTTGAATCCAATTTTTTTGCAGTTTTATGT
>JAUESF010075601.1:0-13209 GCA_032274765.1 Malacoctenus tetranemus | reverse complement strand
AGTGAGCAGAGGGAGGGAGAGTGGAAAATAGCTGCAGCAGAGTGACAGGAGGGGAATGTGAGACAGGGACTGTGACACAGAGAGGACAAACCTCCGCCAAGCTACCTATTGACCTTTCCTACATTAACCTTTTGCACACCAGGCTCTTTCAAAGGGCCACACACACTTATAATAGGTAAAAAAAAAAAGATATATATTTTTTAAGCGTTATTTTGGGTTACAACTAGCATTGCCAATCCTCCCTTGAAAAATGGAATCGTCCTGTTTTTTCAAGGGACCCTAATGGGATCCTGACAGGATGACCCCGTTATTCAAGGGATGGTTGGCAACCTTAGTTACAACCCAAATTGTCAAAACAATGGGGTTTTTCAAACTTGGCTTAAATGCAAGCTGCCACCAAAGAACCCGAGTTTGGTGTAAAAGCATTGTTTTTTTTAGCAATGACAACTTAGTCTTAGGATAAATATTTTCATACTTTGGAACTCATTCTTCATGAAATTGGAAAACTTGTGCCCTGTGTAAACTTGTGAAAATTCTATCTCTATTTTCTAAGCTTAACTGGATGATGAACTCGCTACCGAAATGAGATGTTTGTGTATTGTTGCACTCCAACCAGGTATAATGAACTTTAGTTCTTCTGCCTCTCAATCTCTTTTTACTTCTGGCACAAGATGTGTAGAAATAATGCCCCCCCCCCTTCGATACCTAAAAGAACAGTTTTTCAGTTAAAATGCTTGATAAGCTTCATTCCTCAATAGACAGCTCACTCATGTCATCTCAGGGAGCAAAGGACTGGGCTATTCCTATTGCTTTGAGTAATCCAGCAAAACGTATTGAATTCAGTTCAATCACACGACAAACTGTGTGCAGAAATGGTGGCAGCACTCGAAACTGAGAGCGGTCATTTTGGTGGCATGTGGAGTGACATGGGTTGATGGTCGTCAGTGACACATTGAGCCACGGGAAATGAATAGCGATGGCAAATCTGGAACTAATTATGCAAAAAAACAAAGACTCGCCAGACCGGAATTTTTTTTTGGCGCTGTCCTTCCAAGAGAAATGAGGCCATCTGTTGTCACAGCAACCAAGAAATGAGAAAAAAAAATATTTTTACTGCAGAACAAGTCTGACTCACTCTGATTTCTGAACTTTAAGGCTTTGGAGAAGAATTGATCAAACCCATCCCTACCAGCAGTGCTAATGGCAAAAAAAAACTTTCTTGGAAAGTAAAACGAAAGGAAATAATGAAAATATTGCTTGGGAAATAACAAAAGCTCACAAGCATTTTACCAAAAACTATCTATGTGGAGTTTTGGCAACTTTTGCATTTGAACATAAACCAGAGAAAAAGTTTTGACCCTAACCTGACCACTGTTTGATGAGCTAACTGAAGCAAAGTAGCTTTCGCTCAACAATGTGCATCTGGCAAAGGGAAGAAAAACTTTGTTGTCCCATCAAACTACATTTTTACAATTTCACCTCTATGGATTTGTTCCTGAACTTCTGTGACGATTAATAGGGGAACTCAGGCGCAGACAACGAAACACAGTCAGAGATGGAACAATTGCTTTTAATGAAGCAACATAACTTTACAGACCACCGAATCCCTCTAACCCCTAGCACAACTGGTTCCTAAACAAAAAACCAAAGTAACGCAAAACTCCAACTGAGAATGAACACCAACATAAAGGGAAGGTGGCAACGCTCACCTTAGAAAAACAGAACAGGAAGGCTCTAAAGGCCACACTAAGAATAGTCCACACAAAACTTCACTATTGCTGCGGCTCACAACAGACCGACAACACTAACATCACTCAGGCACACAAGACGAGGGGGGAAACACCGGCAGGTGGGGGTAGACGGGATGGTGAGAGGAGAGGAGTGGGCTGGTGGCAGGAGAGCAGCAGTGGCAGCAGGAAGACGGATGGGTTGATGATGGAGGAACGGGTCAGTAGTCCTACACTAAGAACAAGAAAGGAGATTCAGGCATTGGTCATGAACAGGCAAATCCACAAAAAATCGCAGCAACCCACTGACTGAAACAATGCTACAGTGCGTTCCAGCGTCGAGGTGTCGTCACACTGCTGCTTAAGAGCAGCCAGGAAGGGTGATTGCTGCTGTCTCGTCCAAACAGCATGCACTCCTTCCACTGATTGCTGATGCCGCACACCTGACACCAGCTTTGCTGCCATCTGATCTCACCCCCTGAAAGAATGAGGGAGAGCAGGAGAATAGAAGAAACACTGCCCCTATCGGACACCACAGATAGAAGCTGTGACAACTTCATCCAAACGTACAAACTCAATAGTTTTATTTGTTTGAGTTAAATCACATTTTGGAAGGGAATTAACAAATAATTATACTCTGACATCTTCTATATTCACCAAACCTTAGTATGTTGTATGTGCGGTAAGGTAGCTAGCTTTACTAGTGGTAATCCAAGGTGTTTCTGCAGGTTCCTAAGGGTGCATCGCTTTCTGCTGGCTACTCTAATTTCCTTCCTTGGTCCAAGAATCATGCACAGGTTCAAGTGGTGACATTTATTTTTTTCATTCAAGATTCATGACTTCATGATACTTTTATCGTCACAAGCACAAAATACAAACAGTATCATGCGCTGTGAGATGTGCTGTGTACCTGTTCTACACCTCAATAGCAAACCAGCAATAATAAGAAAGGAAGAATAAACACACGACATGTATAATGTATCTTGTGAATATATATCACTAAAGTAAAAAGAACAGTGAACAAAAAGACAAGATAAAATTAAACAAAAATAAAGTCAATAAAATGTAGCATAACACAGATAAAAAGTACACATAAAATGTATTAAAATATACATACAAAAAATATATATGGTGGAGTTATAGACATTCGTGAGCACCTTAAGAGGGAGCTTGAAGTCCCTCAGGGCGTCTGAGGTGGAAGAGACGCTGTCGAGCCTTCTTCACCAGGGTGTTGATGTGACAGGACCACGTCAGGTCCTGTGTGATGGTAGCGCCCAGGTATTTAAAGCTCTCCACTCTCTCCACCTCTGTGCCGCTGATCCTGAGAGGGGGGGGGGGGGGTATGCCCTCTGCTGCTTTCTGCCGTAGTCTACAATCAGCTGCTTGGTTGTACTGACATTCAGGTGGAGGCTGTTGTCTCTACACCAGTCCTCCAGGAGGGTGATCTCCATCAGATAGTCTTTCTCACTGTTGTTGGAGATCAGACCCACTACTGCAGTGTCGCCAGCAAATTTAATGATGGTGTAAGAGTCTGATGTGGACAAACAGTCATTGGTATACAATGAGTACAGCACAGGGCTCAGCACACAGCCCTGGGGCACCGCTGTTCAAGGTGTGTGAGAGGGACAGGTGATTTCCCACTTAAACCACCTGTGGTCTGTTGGTCAGAAAGCTGTAGACCTGATAAATCCCACAACCGACTCCGTAAACAAAGTGATGTCACCAGCAGAGCTGCGCTGGAACATGTCCCAGGTCCGCTGTCTGGAGGGCATCCTGCAGGGCGGCCCCTGTTTGGTCGGACCAACACATAACCCCTTCTCTCCACCGGAGCTGCTTGCCTCAGCCGTTGTCTGTGCCTTGGCTGAAGGAGAATGGAGGCATGGCTCGACCTGCCGAAAGGTGGGGCTTTGCTGCATGGCTGTCTTTGAAGGGAGAGCAACAGTGGTCCAAGGTTCTGTCTCTTCTGGTGGGGAAGGTGATGTGCTGGCGAAGTTCTGCCATCACCTTCCTCATGTTGGTACAGTTAAAATCCACTGCCACAACGAGAGCTGCTTCCCGGTGGTTCATCTGGTAGCTGGAGATAGCCTCATGGAGCTTGGCTAATGCAGCGTCTGTGTTAGAGTCATTGAAAGTGATAAAGCGATGTTCACCAGTGTGTCTCTGTCATATTTGATACGAGGACACGACATGGTGAAGCCCCTTCAAAAGCATAAGGAAATCCAAAAATAGAAAATCACTGGTGCCATGGAAACAATGTGATCAGAAACAACCATCAGTGTGATTGCATGTGTGTATGACTGTGTGTCTTTCTTTGATTGACCTGTGGTAGATTAATGACACCCCCCCACCCAGGTTGTAGTTTGCCTTTCACCTAAAGGTTGCTCCAGCAACCTCCATCAACAGTTGGATGGAGGTGTGTCAAAGAAGGTGAATGAAGAGTTTAACCAGTGCCTCCCTGTGAACTTTTATGCTGTTTTCTACTCGTTGTACAATGTTAACAACCCTCAGAGCTTTGCACAGCAAATTGTGCAAGGGGATGCAGATCAGCCATTGTTCTGTTGGACTCGCTGACCATTTGCATCCGCGCTGCTCACTTTGACATAAAATCTGTTCAATGGGGCACAATCGGTGGAGCTGACTCATGCGGGTTTGACGAGTTTGCCGGAAGTGCTGGTCTCCAGTCGAACCTGTCAGAATGATGGTGCCTCAGACGCGGCAGCCACCCACGGACAATGCTCACTGCTGTACCAGACGGACTGTCAAGATGCTGAAGGGATGGGAAATATTGTAAATCAGCCGTAAGACCAAATCTGTGTGCATTCGGATAGTTGGAGGTGATCACCATGTGGGTGGTTCTCAGCAATAGGTGTTTTTTTTTTTGTCTTTCCAGGAGACAACTTTCGTTTTTTGATCCCACAAGACTTCACAATTGGGAGGCAACGACAACAACAACAAAACCAAACAACCAAAACAAAATGAAAGATAAAAGAGCGGCTCCATCAGCAACCTGAAAAGCTAAAGTATTTGTCTTTGTGACCGTGTCACCGTCTGAAGCTGCTGGGGGTTAACGCTCAAATCAGACCCAAGTGACAGAACCACCACAGGAATCTTTGTCCTGTGTTATGTTTTTCCAGTTTTTGTGTGGGGGAGGAATAACAAGCCTCTGATATTGTTTTTCAGATTTGCAATTAAGATTGTACACATGGCTCTGGTAATGAGGTATTCCTGAGTGTGGTGGTGCATATAAATCTATATGTGAGATCCATCGTCAGCCGCTCTGACAAATTGTAAGACTGCGAAGCAAGCTCACCTTCCTCTAAACATCCAGAAAATAAATTATTTAAAAGGCTCTGTTTATCTTTTATTGACAAGTAACGTGTTCAAACAATCACGTTTTAGAGGCGCTTTGTTTAGACTCAGATGCTTTTTGATGCGAGTTCCTTCCCCCACAATCCCACAGCCTCACCATGGATTACACCTGTAAAAGGGCTGGTGAAATCACCAAGGACTCCACTCACCCCGGCACACAAACTCTTCTCCCTCCTGCCTCTGGGAGGCGTTACAGAAGCCTACAGACTAGAACCACCAGGCACCGGAACAGATTCTTCCCCACAGCTGTCACGCTTCTGTCACGATCCGTCACGTGTCTTCACTGTCTGGTCTGGTTTCAGAGTGTAATCGAATCGGCTTGAAGGTGACGCGTGCTAACCGAGGCAGCCCACTTACAATTTGGTCAGCAAGAAAATGCAAATGATGCAGATGAGGGTGTTTTTTTTGGTGCTCTCAGATTGGTGCCCTAAATGCTGCCTGCACCTTGTTGTGCTCTTATGACTGTGATTTTGTCGTTTCTTTGGTTAGAGCATAATCAACAAAATCTCCCAAAACAGCTTTGTTGATTGTTACCTTTGTTAAATCAGATTTCCCTTCACTGTAATTACAATTTATTCTGTACTTAATTGGACAAAGGAACCCTCAAAGGATTCCAGCAAATGCTTGCTTTGATAAGCAGATGTTTGCTTAGTTTAATTGTTTTTCTAATTTGAGCAGAATTGTAATTGTGTTTGCATAGTAAGCGCTTTGAACAAAAGCACAAAGCACCCCCCCCCCATGTCTGACTGTAGTGTTCTTGATAACTGATTGTGTTGCACAGCACCTTCATGTGTTCTCCATTTGCCATCACAGTTCAACCATGATGGTCCATGATTCCTGTCCACACAAACACGTTGTCAATAGTCTTTATATGTCGACGGATGAGGAGGAATTTACAGAGGACATCACAGTGTCCTAAATGTACTCACCCAGTCGCTCTCTCTGCCTGCTTTCTGGAATGTGGGAATAATATAGACACTGGAATTTAAGGTGCGTAAGAACGGTCCCTCCTTCACTGTAATAATCCGTTAAGTTGTCAGCTTTATTGTTTACAATTTTTGATACATTACTGCGTTTCGTAATGGCGCCCTACAGCTGCGTAGCTTCTAAACCCCCTTTAGCATGTCCAGAAACGTAGTTTCTTCTGTGATAGTGAGTGTCTTCCTCTGCCTTTTGGGCCCGTCAGCAGCTGCCTTTGGTTGGTGCAGAGCATTTCATCGACATTGTGGGTTTTGTTGTGGACAGACTTTGCAAATATGAATATACGCTGAGCCAAATGCATTCTGGACTGGACAGAGATGATGCGAGGGGGGCGATTGATTGTACATTGGCTGACAGTTCCTTAGTCAATCAGGATGCAGAACACAATGCATATTCATACACTTAAAAAAACAACTTTAGAAACTGCACTAAAAACATCCGCAAAGCAGTGAAGCCACGATAGGTTAACCGCGTTATAGTGAGGGTTAAACTGGATATAAATATTGGTTATTCCATTGTCTGTACCACTTATTATTCCATGTTACAGGAGGTGCTGGAACCAATTCCAGCTGTTTACAGGCGAAGGCAGGGTACACCCTGGACAGGTCACCAGTCCATCACAGAAACAAACAACTACACACACACACATTCACACTTGATCAATTGACCTTCTGCATGTTTTTGGACTGTGGGAGGAAGGCGGAGTACCCGGAGAGAACCCACGCATGCACAGGGAGAACATGCAAACTCCAGACAGAAAGGCCCCACCTGGGCGCGAACCCAGGGCCTTCTTGCTATGAGGCGAGAGTGCTAACCACCACACCACCGTGCATCCCTTGGTTATTCCAACTTTACACAAATATGGGAAGGGCTCAACTCGGCCTACATGGGTCAGTGTTGGATTTATGTCAAAGTAGGCCTGCACACTGCACTTCTTAAAACTTAAATGTTGACAAGTTGTGTTATGTTTTGCAGCTCCAGACTGTCTTTCTTTGGTGAATGAAACGCCAAAATGGCTCTTTTGATCGTTGAGGTTGCAGACCCCTCGTATAGTGCTTTGCAGGACACTCAAAGTTGCTTTACTGGTTAAACAGCAATAAAAACAAATAAAATCAATCAAATCAGCAACACAATAAGTTCTTTCTTGAAGGTGTTCAGGTCAGAGCAGGCATGGAGTGGTTGGTGCACTGAGTTCCAGGGTGTAGGGGCAGCAGTGGAGAATGGTCTGGTCCACCCCGGGTTTGGAGCTCGGCCCTGCAGGGGAGTGTCAGGAGGTTTGGCGTCTGAGGAGCGCAGAGAACACGGAGGCGCGGGGTCGTGCAGCAGGTCAGTGAGGTACTGAGGAGCAAGATTATCGAGGGCCTTAATTGGGATGAGGAGGGTCTTGAAATGTACGCGCTGGGCAACAGGAAGCCAGTGGAGCTTTTTTGCAGAAAGGTAGCTTCTTAAGTGATCTTTTCGAGGTGTATTTGATGTGTAGCTTTTTTGCTGCCACAGCCAAAACCTGATTTAACGTGAGTGAGTGAAGCCTTTGTTACATTTTATGCTTTTTTTGGGACAATTCTCAAATTTGTTTCACCAAAACTTTCTTTTAGAGTGAGTGCTGGCTTGTCCAAGTGTAAATTGACTCTATATTTGAGTCAGCTGGCCTATTTGTTTAAGTCTGACGCTTATGTATGATTTACTTTTTTTTGCAAAAATACTTGTATCTGCACATTAAAGTCCATTCGCCTATTTTTTAAAAGGCACCTGACTGAGAATTCAGTTTCAAGAGACTTTCAGGCTTGGATATCTAACTTTTGTCACGGTCTGTCTCCACCTGTCACGTGTTTTCACTGTCTGGTGTGTTGTCATAGTATAACCTGTAGTCTGTTACTCCTAGTTAGATCACACACCTGGTTTGAACATTCCTATGCATTCCTCGTGTTTCCTCGGTTCCCTGTCCTCTTGTCTCTGCTCCTCACACTGATTAGTGTAGATCAGCTGCACCTGGTGGGGCGGATACTTAAGGGTGTGTTAGTGGGTGTCTCGTTGCCAGTTTGTGTTTCCATGCTAGCATTCCTTGTCTCCCCATGTGCCCCCCTGTTGCCGACCACCTGTACGACCTCCTCTCCTGCCTGAGCCTCTGACAGACCCCGTTGCCGTTTACGGCCTGGACTCCGCATGACCCCGAGCTTGGATCTTCCCCTGGACTGACTCCCTGGTATTGACCACAGCCTGTCCCTCGGATCTCCTCGCCTGTTCTCTGCTGTTCACGTCTGCTGGCTCCAACCCCTGTCTGTCTACTGACCACGTCTCTGCCTGTCCTCCGTCACCCACGTCTGCGGTCCTCGACCCTCGGCCAATAAAACATTATTGAACTCAACAACGCTTTGGGCGTGTATTTGGATTCGAGTCCTTGTGACAACTTTGAATATTGCCAAACCCATTGCAACAAAAATGTGTCCACACTCTTGGATTAAAACTGATGTGATCCATTGCCCCTGCAGTCAGGCAGAGGGCACTGACTGCATGGAGGGCCCCGCACATCAAAACACAACCTCCAATGTCAATCCAGTTCCAATTCAAATCAGCATAATAGGATCCGAATGCATTGAAACCATCACATCAATGCCTTATAAACACCCCTTAATTGTCTTTTTCTACTCATCACTGGCGCTCAACTCTAAAATCATGTCGCACACAGATTATAGTGGGAGTTAAACATTCAGAACAAATCAAATCAAAAAAGCACCACTGAAAACTGCTGAGTCTGACAGTTTTTTCTTCTTTCTTGCCCTTTGGAAGGAGTTTGAACTTCTTTTCGCTGGATCGTTGTTGTTGTTGTCTGTGAAGGACGAAAATAGACTTAAATGCTGCTGCTGCTGCTGAAGCTTCCTTCAAGATAATTGGAGTGTAGCAAAGAAAAGTGTGCTCCCGTTGCAAAAGCAGGTTATACAGATAACAAAGGAGAGTTCTCGGACAGTCTCCAATCTTTTCACCCCGGTGCCCCTTGGCCCAGCGGTGTGACGTGGCTCAGAAGAGCAAACAGCTGTTTCACAGTGTTGTACAGTTCGAGGCGCATCGTTTTTTCCTGCCTGGCTTTCCCTTGATCAGCTTGTTGTGTGTTAGGAAGTTGATCCAAGCAGACATCTGAACCCCAGTCCATCCAGTGGGGTCAGGTCACACCAGGTGGGGGGTAGAGCCCAAGTCCAGGGGTATACCTGCTTGCATCACTGAGTGCTCTTTCTGTTTTACACTATCAAGCAGATCTGCAGTAGCGTTCATTCAACCAAAATAATCTCCCCAAGATGATTGTGTAACACATTGCTAAATTCATGCCAAAAAAAACAAAACAAAAGAAAACCCACGAAATGATTCAAAGATTATGAGTCAATTCTGTCTCATCCTTTTTTTGGTGTATTTTTTCAAGATTACGTCCTTGTCTCCTTATTGTCTTTTCATGCGACACCCTCCTCTGTCCGCTGACTGTCCAACCTTGAATCCAACAGCAATACCTGAACACGACAAAAGTGTGACTCACCGGTGACTGTATCACTTGCTACGTCCAAACAAGTGATCATTCTGCTGACTTATTTTTGCTTTGTCAAACTAAGAAGAGGCACGTGTGAATGGATAAAATGTGACTGCATGTTCTTGAAAACAGCGATCTCCTCGATGAAATCTCTTGATCACACTTTACCTCCTTCCTCATGCATGACAGCATGGCTGCCACTTGTCCAAATGGTAGGCTCAGCTCACAGAGGGTCACCCTCTGTTCACCATGCATGTGCAGAAGTGGAGAGATCAGTTCAACAGCAAATGTGAAGTTAAATGTGCTGAACTACAACCGCACAATGTGTTCTTCTCTGTGCAGATACAGCAGGAGGTTCTTTGTTAGAAAGAGAGGTTTGTCTGCACATGCTCACACACACGTGCGTGCGTGCCTGCGCGTGTGTGTGGGCATGATTGTTTAAAGGCTCCCAGTTGGGCTGTGATGTACTGGCTGGGTAGAGGCCCCCCCCCCCCCCCCCCCCCCGGCAGCACAACATGTCTAACTGGTGTGAAAACACCAATGAAACAAAAAAAGCCCCTCAGTGGAAGATAAACATTGCGGCTGGTGCGCACTCTTCGGTTCAACAGTGGAGTCAGTCTGACAGGACCGATGCAGCACGTTCATTTGCTATGTGCGTTTTCATTGAATGGACTCTGCAGCCCCAGAGATGATATTGTCACTTGAATGTACACTGTATTATTGCTTTGTTTTTATGACTGCTTAGGACTTGGTTGGTTTAAACGGTGAATATTTCAGTGTGACTTCAATAGTGTTCTGTTCTGTGCTACATATGGTCCATGTTTTGGTCTGAGAAATGTAAAAGCTTGACAAATGCAGACCGAAACACCAAAAAGAAATAACAGAGTGGTTCAGACAGAAACCGACTGAATATAAGTGTCTCACTTAACATGTTCTATCATCTCTTTGCTTCATCTGTCCAGAAACAGACATCACTCGCTCACTCACTCACTCGCTCACTCACTCACTCACTCACTCACTCACTCACTCACTCACTCACTCACTCACTCACTCACTCACTGCAGTCTGTGTTTTGTCCATTTTGAAGGTTTTCTTTTTCGTTTTGTTCCTTTCCACCATGGTTCTATTCCAACATTCATCTTGATGAGGCGCTAATCACAAATTGAAAGTCACCAATTCTTTACACTCGCTTCAGGAGGGAGCACTTTTGGTTGAACACCATCAACACAATCTAATCCTGAACAGCTGCTTAACAACACAGAACTGTTTGTATATTTGTAGACTCGCGTGTATGCACGGAAAGCCTTTTTTTCTCTGACTTGTTGAAACATTGTAACTGCAACGGTAACCTTCTCAATAAAAGCGGCTTTAACTTGCAGCTAAACGGTTCACACTGTATTCGCTTGCAAAAATAAATGAAAGTCAGAGTTTCCCGATGAGTAATTGAGTATTCAACTCCTGAGTGTTGCCAAAATGTAGTTCAGTCTCGTGTCTGAACACACAAGTTGGTGTGAGTCTTGTTTTATTGCTTTAAGTTAGTTTTGAATTTGATCATATTTTCTCTCTCTCTCTGCTGAATGGGATCACGTCAAATCACTCTCTTTGGGGAATTGTCGGATTAGCTGAATTTAGGGCCAGTAGACAGCCTTTATTTTGAAAAGAATCATTTTGGGAAACATAGTATAGGTCCTTGGGCATTGTCATAGTGATCAACTCTTGTTCCCTTTTCCTTATTGTAGAATATTCTCAATCACCCTTAAGTGGATGTCACACATTATATTTTGTTATTGATGGTTTATTTTGCAAGAATACAGCCTGCAGTGGCTCCTGTTTTCACATACACACCCCCACCCACACACACACCAAACTCAATTTGTTGAGCGAGCAAATCCAGCTTCATCACTGGAGAGCATCCAGGTAAAGCAGCAATGTTGGATCATGCGCATGTCACAAACGCTGCTGGACGAAGCATTATGGGATTGATCCACTGGCAGATTCACATGATCTTTTTGGTCCATATAATCTCACACATCATTCTGATTGTTCCATCCAGTGCTATGGTAAAAAGAACAATCTGGCCTCTCCAATCAGAATAGGATCAAATCAGATTGACTCTTCTGGTTGCATCAACCAGAAGGTAAAAAACCTCGTGAAAATGATTTATTGCTTTCATGTACTTTTGAGGCTGTTCGACAAAGGGACAGATTTTTTTTGATTGCTTGTTTATGCTAAACCAGGGGTTTTCAAAGTATGAAAGGGTGAGCCCCCCTCCAAGGAGCACAATGCCTGCTGCGCCACCCCCCCCATAATCAACCCACACACAAACAAATGCCACGACAAAACACCTTCTAATTGCTTTTATTTTAGAACCATCTCATTTTTTAAAATGACACATTATCTGAATGAAATTTAACACATGAACATTTTAAAACATTTCCTCCCATTTTAATTATTTTATCAGGGCCTTTGTATGGCCTTTTTTCATGTTTCCGCGCCTCCCCTAAAGTGCTCTGGCGCCCCCTAGGTGAGGCGCGCCTCACACTTTGAAAACCACCGTGCTAAACTATTAGAAATGTGTTGGTTACATTGTATTTTTCTATCTTTTTTTTACTCCTCCATCCCTGCACATGGTGTAGTTTGGCGGATGCCCACAGTTTAATCCCAATCTCATTCAAATCGACCCAACCCAATAGCAGCAATCAAACAGCACCATTCGATTCACGAGACTACGACTCTCTCCTGTTCCACGTCCCATAACCCAGTATTATCTTTTACAGTGTGAGAAATCAAGGTTTGAAATTGTACAACACTGAAAAGAATTTGAAGCCACTGTATGTCACAGTCTGCTGACAGTTTGTTGATGTAAAACAGGGTCATGAAAAGCAACAACACCACATTGTTTCTCACAGTTTGTCCTCAGAAACATTTGGTTCCACTTTGCTTATTCATAACTGAGAGAATTCAAATCTGTTTCCCGTGGAAATCCTCTTTTCGTGTCTCCAAACATTTTGGTGGCTTTGCTCCCAGACAGCCATACTGTACACTTGTTAAGCCATCACAAACAAAGCCAGTGGCAGCTCGTGCTGTGGGTTTTCTTTTTTATGTTAATTTGGTTTAGCAAACTAAAAACATTTACTCGATATCTGTAGCTTGACAATATATGGTGACAATATATTGTGTGGGTTTGAGAGTTGGGAGTATTTTTAAAAGCAGCTTGCACGTGTCTGTGGGCCGATGATTGATGATTAACACGATGATAAAAGTAGTAATCACCCTGCCAGGGAACTTGTGGCAACACTGGTTACTGTTTTTAAATAGTGATCCATTTGCATGTGAGTGCGTGTGTGTGTGTGTGTGTGTGTGTGTGTGTGTGTGTGTGTGTGTGTGTGTGTGTGTGTGTGTATGGTAGCTTGCACTGTAGCGAGCATGTGTGACATCCTAATTTAGCCGCCATTCCTGGCTGCAAAACCACTCAGCCCTGCCAAACACATCACGGACAGCACCATTCATGTGTGGCCGACGATGATAAGACACACACACGCGCACACACATGCACACACACACACACACACACACACACACACACACACACACACACACACACACACACACACACAC
>JAUESF010075537.1:0-13215 GCA_032274765.1 Malacoctenus tetranemus | reverse complement strand
ACCACCACCACCCCCACCCCCGGCAGACGCGTAATCCCGCGGCTTTTTAAGACGCCGGCTCCAAAATCCACTATTGACTTGTCACATCGATACGAGGGGGCTTCCCAGCTCCGGCTAATCTCACATTAAATACTGCAACCTTGCACAAAACTGCTTTTTTTTCCATGAATGCGTGCCCAAATACATCATCGCCGCTCTCCTCCCCCCACCGCATCCAAAGCGTCTTTTCCTCGGGCCGGCGCTCACCGGGCATGTGCACCATCCTGCAGTTGCAGTTCTCCACGATATAGCGCGTCTCGCAGTCGATCCTGCAGGCGGTCACGCTGTAGGTCTGGAAGAAGCCCGACTCCAGAGCTTTGAACTCGCACTCGCCCCACGGGGGAGGCAGGTAGGTCAGCTGCAGGGGAGACAGAGCAAAGGGGGGGGGGGGGGGGGGAGCCTCGACAAGACACCGCAGTGAAGCCAAACGCTGGTGGACCCGCAGCCTGTGACAGAGAGCCTTCAAAAAATAACAGCCGAGGAGTGTTTCAAAGGTCTGCTGTCATAGAATTACAGCACATGGAAGCCTAATTAGGACAACCTGGGACTAGACAAGGACTCGGAACCCCCCCTGGTGAATACCAGGGGGTCCTCGTCTAATACTGTGCATGACAATGCTGTCTGATCAGTGTCTGCTCTGGTTGTATTTTTACATTTTCATGCCCCATTTCCGTCCTGCTTCCACGCCAGTTTTTAAACTTTCCATTTGGGTTTTGATTCAAACTTTCAGACTTTTGGTTTGAGCATCATCACTGACGATAGAGCTTGATCAAGTCCCCCCCCCCCATATTTGGTTCCTTCCTCCTCGGCGTGACACACATCGATTGACGGCTCCTCTCCAAAATGCATCCCCCTTCAGTTGTTGATCTGCAGCCAGCACAGAGAAGCCAGGGAAAACAATCCAACTGGGCAACAAGGCTCTGTCAGGAAAAGCCCCCCTCCCCCCCCTACACCTGGTGACGGGCGCGGCAAAAAAACAAACAACAACAAAAAAAACAACCCTCCAAATGTTCCTCTCCCACTCCTGCCGCTCGGAGGGACTGGGATAACAGATGAGGAGCGAGGGACGCCTGGGCGGAGCGGCGCGGCGCTCCATCTGCTCCACTATGACGGCCGTGCTGCATCCGTCACCCACCGCCCTCCGTTTTGGACGCCGCTCCCCGTCGGCGCCGGACGGGGCCAGAGACAACCGGGAACATTACATCTCGCCAGGTGACGCTTGGCACACGGTTTGGCTTGTAGTCGGTACGGAGAGGATAATGAAACGCCGACGCCCCCCGTTGGAGGTGGAGGTGGTGGTGGTGGTGGTGGGGGGGGGTCGTGTTCTATCCCCTCAGCTCCGCAGGCATCACTCCTTCACACTGAGAGCGCTGTTAATCTTCTCGCATTAAGCGTTTGGGCCTTGCCGCAGCCTCTGGCCCGCTCTTGATGAGGCTCTAATGTCCACTGCGATAATTACACCTGCCCTCCGTCATGTCATCAGCGAGCGCCGCCCGATGAATACCAACGTCGGGGGGGGGGGTGGCGCAATTAATTTTTTTCCCCCGCGTGAAGCGAGGAAGGCGCTGCTCGGCAATCCTTAACCTTCTACAAACCACCTCCGCCCCTCGGCTAATCCTCACTCCTGGCCTAATTAGGGGCGGACTGCTGCTGTCGCCGGATCTGATTACGTGCCCCTGTAATCAGATAATCCCGGTGTGCTCGATATCACTTTTCAATGTGGCGAGACCCGCCGACCCGATTACGGTCGGTCTAATGAGAGTCGAGGCCCGTGGCCCGCTCAAGAGCGTTATTAATCAAAAGCCCTCCCCCCTCCTTGTGACACTTTGATGAAGGTGGAAGGGGGGAGGGCTTGCTGAGCTGGACGGAACAGGTGGGTTTGATAGGAGGTGGTGACATCAGCCCAGCGTGAGCCGCAGGTTGCGGCCCGGTTGGAGGCGGACCCCCAGTGAGTCACAAAAGCAGGTCTGTAAAAATTGCTGCTCGTTTGCGGTTTTGACCCTCGCCGACAGCGCCGAATCACAAAGACCTCCAGCTAGATTTGAGTGGTATCGAATGGATGATGGTAAGACGGAGGCCGTTTTCTCTCTCTCTCTCTCTTCTTTCACCCCCCCCCCCTTTCTGCTTGGGTTAAAAAGCCCCTCCGTAGGAAGCCGTCTCCGCGTGGAGAGCTTGAATTTCAACCTGCCAGCCTGACAGTGACGACTTGTCGGCCACTTAACCAGCGGCTCTGCCGCTTTCTGCATTCAGCTCGCTCGGCTCGGCGCCGCTTTGATCGCAGCCTCACATCATTACCCGAAATGAGTTCATTTAAACTCTTTGTCAAAGTCCTTTTTTCCACAAAGCACACTGGCTGGTATGTATTTTTAAAGACGGTCTCATCAAGGATCTTTTTTTGGGGGGGGTTTAAGCCGACGTGGCTCCACAAGGCGTCGCTCTAAATCTCTGAGCCCAGATCCTGCAGCCTGTCATCAATCATAAGGATGTTTATGGCCATGTTTGAAAAGTGTCCTGCAGGTTTTGGCAGGAGGAGCGGAAGCTTGAACACACAGGTGGGAGCTTCTCATAGTGGGGGGGCTTCTTCGAGGGCATGAGATACAAAGTCCACGCCTGCATTAATTAGCCGCGGCTAATTTGAATTAGCAGGGGGGCCCGTCCTCGCCCTGCCACTCACACTTGTAAAGCCGATAGATGAGCTCAGACAGGAACCCTGGAGGCTCGTTATCCCCCCAGAGGTCCCCACCTGCCACTCAGGTGGCCCCCCCGGTGCTGCCGAGTCACAGTGAGCTGTCGTGCCACTGGATGTTATCGGAGCCAAACACTGGCTTCAATCATTTCCTGTGTATCTTAATGCACTGATGACGAGTTTGTTTCCATTTCTCACTTTTAGGAGTCACTGAATTCGGTGCTACGAGTAAAAAACTGTTTTCTGAACCGTTCATTATCAGAACCATTGTAATTACTGTCAAAAATGAGTTGTTTGTCTCCAGTTGTGTTGCCACTAAATATTAAATCCAGAAGAAGAGCGTTTGTCTTCATGTCTTTCATTAAAGCCGTTTAACAAAGTATCGATTTCAGTGATTTGCAAATCAGTGGTATCACACGCCACGTCTTAAAGGCGCGGTGCCAGCAGTACAGCCGGTTACATCGTCGCTGACGCGCGGCGGTGACAACTGATCACTGATCAGAGGCGGTTTGGAATCACAGAGTCGGTGGAATCTCAGGAGAACGGGGCAGGTTTCTTTTTTTTATTTTCAAATGGAGATAAGAGCATAAGAAGCATAAAGCAGAGGTGTGTTTCTGTCAGAGGTGTCAACCTGTGGAACAGCTGTGAAGATGAAATGAAAACAGCTCGTTCGCTTTTCCACTTTTAGAAACATGTTTGAATCTAAAGTGCTAAAAGAAAAGCGGATGTTCGAACGTGCTCCTTGTTAAAAGGCTGGGCGTGACAAGCAGGAGCTTCGGCCTCCACCTTTTCGATTAGCTTCACCCTTTGTTGTGACGCGTTTGTCTTGTGATCTCAACTAACCTCGTTTCTAAGGTGCCACGTGTTGAAAGAGAAACGCAGCAAGCTCGATTGGTTTTGTCGGCGAAGCCATCTGGAAAGACTGACGGACGGGATCGATGCCGCCGGCTGAATCGGGCGACCCTCTCGCTGGCAGGCGGGGGCGATCTGATCTCCGCGGGAGACGAGTTCGCCGGAGTGACCGAAACGGGGGGCCCCGCGTCGAGGAAGACAGATGGCGCGGCCGCACGCCGAGCTGAGCGGCGAACTGCCCGCGCCGAACACCCCCGGCCCCTCCCGTCGGTTCCAGGCTGCTCCGGCCTGAGCGCCAACGAGCAAGGCCGAGGGGACGGCGCGGTCGCGGCAGCCAGAGAGTCCTGCGAAAGCATGGCTGACGGGGTCCACTGGTGGTCCACTGCCACGCTGCGACCAGGGGCCGAGCCACAGAGATCAGAAGGAAGAGTTTGGTGAATTAACCAGACTCAAAATCCTGGCTCCTTTAAATAGCCGATCCAGTGTAGTTCATTGGTCCACTGACTTCCAGCATCTTAAACCAATCACGGCCATCTTTAATCGACTGTATCTGCATGCCCGTCGATTTAGCTCCACTTGAGCTCAAACTGCTGTTGAGAAATTAGCTCAGCGATAAAAAAGTGAGCCGTAACCCTTCTTGCGTTGGCTGCTGGAGCCTCTGCTTTTATGCCCCCCCCCCACCACCACCACCACCCCCTCCAACCCCAGCTGGGCCGCTCGCTGCAGCTCTGCAGAGCTTCACAGCCACGCTCTTTGTTTTGGCTTTTTGGCTGGAAACATCGGGGGTTTTTTCATTCGCTCTCTGCACTGGTAGTGTACTTTCTGCTGGCAGGCAGCTGCTTTCAACACAAAAGGCTTTTGGGGTGGGGGGTGGGGGGGGATTCACTGTACCATCCCCACCCTGCACCAAACTGCAGGATGGCAACGTTGGGAATAAGAGGGTGAACAGCCTTCAGCAAACCGAGGGTGGAGATAACAAACAGCGAAGATGAGATTAGAGGCAAATTACTCTAAAGTTGCATTATCATGGTTGTACCACTGGTATCGTGACACAGTCAGACAACGGAAGGCAAGTGAATAGAGAAACAGCACTGGCACGTCGGACTCGGAGGCTTTCCAATAAATGAGAGGACGATGAATTTCTCTTCTCGACAGAAACGTGTGTGTTGGGTGAAGGGCGATCCAGCCGACGCACATCCTGTTTTTTTTTATACCCGAGCCAGACGAAGCGTCTGGGGGTAAAGGAGGGAGGGGGGGAAAGGAGGTGGAAAAGGGAGTCGCGACCGGTGAGGGTGAGAGACAGAACCAATAACTTGGTGAATCAAACAAGAGGGGGTGGGAGGAGGAGGAGTCGCAGGAGTCACAGCAGACAGACGTTCGCATTGACATTGTGGGAAGCAAAGGGAGGCGGGGGGGATGAGCTCGAGTGGAGCTTGTTGCTTCTACGAGTGAAAGTGGGGAGGGGAGGGGTGGGGGTGAAAAACAACAGCGCGCAGATGACAAATGTCGACTAACTGCAGCAAACATCAGCCGCTGCTGGTTCCCGGGCGGCGCGCGGCCTTTTATTACCGGGCCCGGTGAGATGAAAGAGGGAGAAACTCCAGTGAGACCGAGAGGAGCTCGAGTGGAGCGCCTCTCCACCGGAAAGGTCACGGCGAGTGACGGAGGGGAGAGGGTGGGGGCGGTGGGGGAGTTCATCATTTGCCTGTCAACTCTAACTGAAGGAGCAAAAGGGGCCAAATGAGGGATGAGGGGTCCGCAGAGAGCTGGGACTCATCCACCCACACACACACACACACACACACACACACACACACACACACACACAGATACATACACACGCTCCACATGCTACCATGGCTGTTCTGCAAGGTTATTCATCACAGCGCCTGCTTTTTTTTCCTTCCTCCTCTGTCTTATCTCTCGCTGATAAGCTGAAATAGTGGATCAGAAGCGAGAGATGATTAAAAAAGAAAAAAGCTATTAACCACGTATCGGCGCGTCGGTGGACGTCGCGGGGGACACCTACCCTCTGCTCCTGCGTGGCAACGAACGTCTGGAAGCCGGGGGCCACGCCGAAGCCCAGCTCGTGCACGAAGGGGGGCTCGGCCTGGCTGTGGATCTGCACCCGCACGCCCGCCTCGAAGGCCGTGTCCTCTGCGAGAAAAAAAAAGAAGAAGAAGAAGAAAGACAGAAAAATGAGGAAAGACTCAGATTCATCCCATCAGCAAACAAACAGGAATGTGCAGAATGTAAAGAAAATAGCTCTGAACGTCGCAAGCGCTTCAGACAAACAGTCCAGACGCGCGAGTAAGCTGTTTACACTCGGCAGACGCTCTCGCAGCAGCAAGTCAAAAAAAAAAAAACTGCATTCGGCGTGTTTGAAACAACCTTTCAGCCCTGAATTCGGAGGACCTCCTTTTTTCTCGACTCAAAGCTGTGGGCTTTTAAGATTGCGCTTATTCTGACGCGGCGAGACGTGCGTCCCATTTGCCGTGACATCAAACATAAGTAGTGGAGAGGGGATCGCTGCTGACTCCATAGATGAAAAGCCCTTTATCCCCCTTCATTCACAGCGCTCGTATGCACGCGCACACACTCACGAGCGAGCGAGCAGAGCGAGCAGAGGCAAGGACGGAAAGAGCCATAACTTTTATGGGCAAAGAGAGAGCGGTCCCTGCAGAGATCGATAATGTTCTCTATCCATGTCCTCACTTTCAGCGATGCGCTCCCGGACATTCAATCAAAGCCTCCCCCCTTCAACTCACACACACATACACACACACACACACCTTTTTGCCAGCTGACCGACCGGACACCTCTGGGCGAGCGGGACGTCGGGAGTCTTTTTTGGGCATGACTGGACTCGCAAATCGACAGGCGTCTCACGCTGACGCACAACCGCATCAGCCGCTGCGATAGACTCATCAATCAAGCATCTGCAGTGACTGATACAGCGGCAGCCGGGACACATTCATATTGAGAAATAGATTAGGAGGGGGGGGATCAAACCAGCTTCTTCTGGGCATTTCTCTGTGTGTGTGTGCATGTGTGTGTGTAGAAGGAGCTGAGTGAAAGATAAGAACTGAATTCAATCACCCAAAAAAAACGGGTGCCACTTCGGAGCACGTGCAGACTTGTGCGGGCCTGGCCGAGCCATTCCGATTGGCGAATGCCTGCTAACGCGTGTGCCAGTCGGCTGGTGGTGCTGCGCGGCTCCGGGGAAATCGCATACCCCCGCGTCGATGATGATCCTCCAGTACGTGTCTGATCAGTTGGGCGCCCCTTCCTGTCTTGTCCAATTTCGACATCATCATTTACGCGCCAGGCGAGCGAGCACAGCACGGCGTCCGCGTGTGCGCGCGCCGCGCCATATGGCCGCGGAGACGCGTGGCGCCTCCAACGCCGCACACGTTGCTGGGATCTGCTTCTTGCACAGCGGCGACGCCGGCAGGTGTTGTTGACGCTTGTACCGGTTTAGAAAACCTGCCGCGCGCCCCATTAATTTGTACGTTGTGTGTTGTGTTGAGCATCGTTAGCATAAACCTTCCCAGACAGAGCTCATTTGTTACAGGGCTGATTTTTGTTTGGGTCTATGTCTGAAAAGCTGCTGTCGTGCTAATGCGAGTTAGCATGAGTCGACGCTCAGCTTGTCTTGTTGTTGAGTAATCGTGTGCCAGAGCACTGCTTTGCTTCTGCTGTATGAGAGGTGCACTTAGATGGTAAAGAAGTACAGAAGGACAACGACATTGAAGACATTGGAAATGAGGAAAGATGTAACTGTGTGTAACTGTGTGTAGTCGAAGAAACTAATTTTATCATTCAAGAGGAATTTTACATTTCCAATTGATTCTGTATTCATGTGCTCAAGTCAGACGGCTAATGTACCCATCTCAAATCAAGCTCTTGGCTGGCATTTCATTCCGGCTGCTTGAGGGACACTCGTGGTTCAGTCGGACACTTTCAAGAAACATGGAGTTATCTTAGGAGTGGGGCCACTCGTGAGGCCATTCAGTGAAGGAGAGGACATCTTGTGTCTGATGTTTGAGATACCAAACATCTTTCGCGAGTCTGAAGCCTGACTCAAAATTATCTCTGTTTATCAAAAAGCTCAGTCTGGACGTTACCCAGCATCCCCTCAACTGCAGATGATGAACTTACTCTGGTTTAAACTCCAACATAAATAATCGAAATGCCTCCTGTGGGGATGAGCTCGGTGTTCCCCCGTGTCTGAACTCTCAGAAACAGCCCTGAAGAAGCTAAAGTTAGTGACCCAACTACAACAAAGCCTGCGTTTTGACGTATATCGGGTTCAATTATCCAGAGGTGCTATTTGAAGTCTACGAGTCAAAGAAGTTGTTCAATATTTGCCCATTTCCTTGGATCCTTCCTTCGGATCCACAGAGACTTGTTTTATCATTTTGCAGGACTTTAGCATAACCAATTGATTTCGTATTCATGTGCTCAAAGAGGGAACGCTAATGTGCTCATTTGAAATCCAGAGCTTGACTCGTGAACGCATGGCAACTTGATTATGGCTCTGTATGAAACTTACATGAAGGACGAATATATATTAAGAGCCAGCTATTGACTGATGGAGACATCATAAAACTGAAGCCAGGGAGTATTTACATATTAAGAGAATCTGAATGAGCTGGAGGAGAATTCAATTATTCTGTTTCTGTGTCGAATATTTGTTGGAATCCACGAATAACAAGTCAAAGATCAGTTCCTTATGCCACAAGACATCTTAATTTGGTGTCTCTGAAGTGTTAATGAGGCATTTTGAAGGAAACACTTTCCATTCAACTATATGTCTTTATAATAGTTGTTGGACAAATGGCTCATTAGCAGCCATAGCACTGTTGGATCTCACCTAATTAGCTGCTGTTGTCCAAAGACGATTAAAAAACCATAAAAGAGCCATCCTGTTGTACAGGGTGACATATTCCTTCATTAAAATCGACACTAAACGGTGTAAACAAAGACTTGCTTCCCAGAGCCTGAACCCTCATCTCCATGGAACTGCAGATGCTAACTAACTACGCTAGCTGCTAAACCTTGACTCTCTGGTGTCTTTTTAGGTTTGTTTGTGTGACATAATTGAAGTTGCGGAAGTCGTAGCTGGGATGTAAACGTTTAGGAGGTGTACTTATAGAAGACTTGTATGTTGGCTCGGGCCTTGTCACGGAATACAGTGATAGATGCAATAAAGTTATTCTAGCTAAACTTTGGAAACAACTCTGTGGAAATCCAGCTGTTTACTGCTACATCCTCGCTACACTTAGCTTCGTTAGCGACTAATTAGCAGCATTTACATGGTCATTTCTTTCTCAGCTCATTAGCCGTCGCAAAATTGTGTATCTGTTTTTGCAGCTGGTGTGCTTGTGTGTGTGCGTACGCGCCACATTAGGCAACCAGAGCGCTTTTGCTGCGATGCAAACATTAACATGCTTGGTTTGACCGGGCGCTTGCAGCGAATGCTGGGTAATATCAGAAGCAGTTGAGACTGGAGAGACGGGCGGGGGAGGTTGTCTCGTACTCCAAAGCTCGTCGTGGCGTCCGAGCCGTCGCTCACGATGCGAGAATGTGACTGGTCATGCAAAGCCTGCTGAGACTGCCCTGCATGTAAAGGCCATCGATCATGAGACTGGTGTTTCATTGATTCCCAGGGTGTTCAAACCACTATCAAGACTGAATATGACCGAAAAGTATTGTCTGATTGAGTTGCTGCATCATTGAAGCGCTTGGAAGTGAAACAGACAGAAAAACAGACAGTCCAGCCCGGAATGCAGGAGCCAACAAAAATTACAGGGCAGGGTCGAGGGGGAATCAGTAATGGAGGTCATGCCTTCCCTTTGGCCGAGAGTTGACTCAAGGTCAAAATTAGATTGTAACTGAAAAAAAAAAATCTATTTCTGCCGTTGTGAGACTGGCGTCTCTGGCACCGGCTCTTTCTGCTGAACATTGTTCACTTATCCTTCCGATTTGGAGGGAAAAACCTCCTGATCGCAGCTATTATTTGGTCTGTCAGAGTCCAAAAAAACCCCCCAGAGCCGCCACCGCTCCACGGCAGACACAAGCAGTCAAGATGCCCGGCCGAGAGGCCTCAAAACGGGCAAATATGAGGCACTTTTAGCTTGAAACGGAACAAAATCGATCATAAATTAATCTGCTAATCGTTGCAGCTTTGATTCACAGCCAGGTTCTTTATTTTTTTCCCGGGCATTAAAGGCCGATGCAAAAGACCCCATAAGTGACGCAACAAGGAAATGGTGTGCTCTTTAGCATGCTAAGCTAATCCCCCCGTACATCAATCCAGCCCAGAATGTTTGACTCTTGACAGGTGACGTGCTGATCTCACGCTGAGACAGAGAAAATTCATATTCGTTCACGTTTGCAGTCTTTCTGACGAGCGTGCACGTGTACAAACGTGCGTGTGAGGGAGGAGGGGGGGGGGGGGAGATCAGAGCAGGCCGGGATCTCTGCGCTCTGTTTGCGCTCCAGTCAGCTCAGCTCTCTTCATCAAAAGATGATCAAGAGGATGCTGGGTATCGCGCGCACGTCTGACCGGAGCTTCAGCGGAATCAAAGCCGGCTCCCTGAGCTCAGCGCCTGGCTTCGGTATTTCATCACTAGCGTCATGCACATTTGACTCGGAATGGCTCGCTGGAGTGGAGGGGGGTTGGGGGGGGTGGGGACTGGATTGGGATGCGATCGGCAGCTCCCCATCCGTCCCAGGTCCTGAAGCTGTGTGTGACAGGGAATGAAATCCCCGTCACCTCCATTCTCCTTTGATTCAAGTGAGTCGCGTAGCAGCTAAACGCTAGCAGGAGAAAAGAGCATCGACTGGGACATGCAGGAAAACCCACTCTGTGCACGCATGCTGGTGGACGCATGATTGAAAGGAAACAGAGTCACATCTGCGCTAATGTACACACTCGTACACTGAACAGCCATAACATTATGACCAAGGTTTGTGGCTTTGTTGAGCTGTCACTTAAAAGAAGGATTCACTGATTAGATTCAGTAGAAGTTAGTGAGAGGAAGACGCCCCATCATCTGGGTTTTAATTCTAAAATCCACATGTAAGAACGAATCAGGAAAAAGCTGCTACAAAACAGCTGAGTTACACAACCAGCATGCAGACAGTCAGGTTACAACGATTAGCAAACGCATCTCGGTTCGTGTTTCTACACGCGGTTAATGAACGGGTAGTTAGCTGAGGAGTAATGAGCTCCCCCTCCCACTGTGAACAGGAGTTCAGTTAAACAGTAGCAGAGCTCGGCCTGAGCCGAGGCTGTTAAAAGCTCCCAGCAGTCTGCGGCTCATTTTTCCTGGATAACGGAGCCACTAAAACCTCGGTAGTCATAAATGTAACACCATGTTTATCGATGGGAATTAGTTACTATTACCAAAAGTAGTGGTTCTACAATGACAACTGCTTCACGGTGTGTAACGGCCCCGTTAACGTCCCTCCGCGGCCATTGTCCAGGTTTGGATCGTGCCGCGGTGCGTTCCGCCGCCTCCACGTTCCCCCGTCGTCATAAAAATGTTCCAAATATCCATTTTTTTCGTCCAAGCACCTGGAGGACAGCTCGTCTATATTCATGCTCTTCCTCCCCGATTCTCTTCGCTACAGCTTTCGGTCAGCTTAAATTGAGTGGTTTACATTTTGTATTCAGACCTTTATTAGGTACATTTTTACCTTGGATGAAATAAAAACAAAAAAAACAACATAAAATGGTCTCAGCTTAATTTAAAAAACAGAAGCGGCGATTGTCCCATCACATTTGGAAAATTGTGGCCGTTTCCATATCAGCAAAAAAAAAAAAAAGCAAAAACATTGCGCCTCTAATTTGGCTGCGGGGTGCACTTGGGTTTATTTCGGTGCAGACACGGAGGAGAGCAAGAGCCGGACCGAAAATAAAACAAAATGCCTCCTAAACAGCTGCAAATGAACGCGGCACCCAGGGGACTCACTGTGACTACCTGCTCCTCCCCGCGAAAAAAGGCAACAGTGCGCCGAGCAAGACAGCAGAGCGACGCGCGCCGACACAAGCTGCAGCGATGACATAAGAAGAAAAAAAAAACAAAGAGGGGAAACGAACGATCAAGGACTCTCCGCTCCCACTTTTGCACACGGCTTAACCTGTTGTTGAACAAACGTCCCTTCGGCTCCGCCTCGGTGAACCTTTCGGAGGCATGATGGGATATTTTTTTATCACTTCTCCCAGTTCGTAGAAGAAACAGGAGCTAAAAAAAAAAGAGTGAAGTGACGGATGACGCGTCGATGAAAAAAAAAAAGAGGGCTCGGCGCGGTGATGGGTCCCGTTAGAGCCGGCGAATCAAACAAAGCGCGGCAGCTTCGTTGGGAGGTGGGGGTGGGGGGGGCGAAAGGAGTAAAAAAAGGAAGATGTAGGACAAAGCAGGCAGCGAAAAGAGAAAGGGAAGCGAGAATCGAGGGACGGGGAGACATTAAAAACGCGCCGCATGCTGATAAAAACCAAGAACACTGTGTTTCTCGGCGCGTCTCTCCCCAATCTGCATCAGCCTCTGTCGATAAGAGCGCCGAAACAAAAAAAAAAAAAAGGAGGAACGGTGGGTGAGCTCGCTTTAATTGGTTGCTTGGGAACACTGGAGTGTCAAGTTATCAAGTTTCCCTACATGAGTGCTGACTTGATCTAAAACAAACCCCTGTGATGTTGCGCGATAAGCAACACACACACACACACACAGAAAGAAAAAAACCGAGAGACATCAATGTCATCGCAGGCTGTGATGTGTTTGTCGGGGCTTTTTTTCTTCTCCCCCCTCCTCCTCCTCCTCCTCCTCCTCCTCCCGCAGTCAAGCGCGCGCCGCTTTGATCAGCGTGACACCGACGACTCAGGCGACCTTTCACCCGCAGAAGCCCGGGGCAGACATCTTTGTTTTCCACTGATTGCTGACGATGTTTGTGGTTTTTCTCGTCTGCTGACCGTGGATCAGCACGCTCCCAACACGTGGGCCCGCGTCGGCTTGGCGGGGATCCATGTGAAGGATCAGACGGATCAGATCGGAGTATTGGCAAGTGCACTCCAGCCATTAACACGGAAAAGTACCGGATTCCAATAACTAACAACACTATGACCAGAACTCAACCTAAACTGACAGACTTTGTCCTCGTACTTGTATCTGTGCTCAAGTGATGGAGGGATCGATAAAGACTGACGTGATTTTGAGTGATGCTCAGGTGATCCGGCTTGACGGTGCGATATTTTAAGGTCTGCTCGAGAAAATATCCCCGACTTGCCACAGCGTGAGCAGGAATACCAGCCAATCCATGTATTATTCCCTTCACTGAGCCTCCGGTCAGCCAAGCAGTGAGCAGAGAGCTGGGTATCCAGGCAACCGGCCAGCTGCTTTTTTTTTTTTTTTTTTTTTTTTTATCCCGACCACTAAAAATTATATCTGTGTGGTTTTCTTGACCCGCTGAAGCATGTTTCCTGTAATGTTGGACCACCGTGATGGAGTGAGGGGGAGTAGCGCGGTTGGCCTGCAGCTTCTTGGACAGCACAGCGTGTTAATAGACCCCCCAGAGACCCTCCACTGGCCTCTGAATGATTGACTATAAGAGGAACGCGTTGGGTGGGTGGGTGG
>JAUESF010075147.1:0-13259 GCA_032274765.1 Malacoctenus tetranemus | reverse complement strand
CCCCACCCCCCTCAGAACAAACCCCACTTCACCACTCAGCATCATTTATCTTTCATGTTGCACCTCCTGTAGTTGTTCACAACACAGAACGCACTGTTCCCCTGTCAGTGTGCGGGTGGGCGGGCGGGCCTGAAATGGCTGCACTTCATCACCCAGACTCCACTCTGTGAGCCCCTCTCTGAAAAAGTACTCGGATACTGATAAAGTACTCGGATACTTCAGGTAAAAGTACCCCCCTTTGATATCATTTAAATCCCTCTCTGCCTATGGAGGTTGTTTTCACCTCCTCAGCCTCATTCCCTCCCCTCTCTCCCTCTCTCTCTCTCCATTGTCTCCATTTGATAGGCACTGTGTGGTGTTTGATATTAATAGCTGGGTAAACACTGGCATCGCCCCTGGAGACAGTGGAAAGACAGCCGCACCAGCACGTTCCTCCCACCGGAGCCTTTAATCCCTGTGTTCTATCAGAGATTTAGGGCGGGGGGGGGGGCGCTGCCTTCACTCCCTATCTTTACAAATCGCCCTCCCACACTCCCGGGCGGCTCCGTCACGGCAAAAGTTGCTTTTACCGAACTCCAAATGAACCTCTAACCCCCCCCCCCTCAAAACTATTTCCAGGGCGATGCCAAGGAATGTGGGAACCGAGATGGCCCGTGTTGTCACAGACAAATCTCGTAAATTGACACTGAAATTCTTTCCTATGGCTCAGCTGCCTTCGGCTGCACGGCCCGTCGCCGCGTTTGGCAAACTCAGCCGATCTGCCGGTGCGAGCGGGTCGCCGTCAGTCTGGAGGAGAGGGTCACGCTGTGCTGTGATTCCACGCTTTCGCCCTGAGCTCAACTGTGGCAGGAGCCCACACAGATATGGGCCGATGCACCTTAGTGTCTGATTCACACAAACAAAAAACAATAGCAGAAGGAATGAGAGGAAAGAAAGAGTTATAGTCATTACATTTAACATATTTGGATATTGCTTGTTAACTTTAAAAAAACAAGTTTTTTCACTCTTTACAAATTTGTAGCATTTAAAGAAATTATTATTATTATTATTATTATTATTATTATTATTATTATTATTATTATTATTATTATTATTATTATTATTATTATTCCTATTATTGTTATTATTGTTGTTGTTGTTGTTGTTGTTATATTTATTGAGGTTTGTTTTCCATTGTAGTTTATACATCAATAAAAGAACAAGAGTGGGAATTATAGCCAGAGTAATTTCTGGGTTTCGTCTTGTTATTCATCATCACTCGCAGCGACACTCAGCGCAGGGTATTTAAAGACAAGGTCAGACGGTGTCACGCAGCAATAGCTGCCGGCCGGTGTCACACTCTTGCTATGCTGCTCCGCAGTGTTATGAAATGACCTGCAGCATTGTGGCGAGCAGCGGCGGCACTGAGACAACCTCTCAGTGCTCAGACACCAACAGCTCAGCCTCTGATGTGTGCGTCCCTCCGCTTTCCGCATGTGTTGCTGCTCCCTACTGGACCGTTCGGGTAATGGAAGCACGCGGCGGGGCGCCATTGACATCCAGTAATAGCCCGTGTTTACATACAGAGGAACAGATGAAAACAGCCATTCAACATTTCCACTCCCAGTATCTGATCAGTCACCACTGTTGTGGGGTTTGTTGTCACCAAGTGGTCCTGCTGTTGCACAGGGTGCTGTGACATCGTCGGTGGTGATTGGTCGGATTTCACTTTGTTTCACCTGAAGCAGGCGTCACGTCGACCTCAGTCCGGTTCAAGTCTTTCCTCCAATGATCAGAGTGAATCCAGGACCTGATGCTCATTTTTGCACTTTTATTTTGAAGGCTTTTGCTCTTATTGAGCTCAGAGTGGTTGTGTTAACTGGAGTTTGGCTTCACTGGAATGTGTTTTTCAGTGTCAAAACTAATGTTGGGGTTGGGACTGTCTTTCAAAATAAGAGCTCTGAACAGGTCAATGCAGTGAAACTTGCAGTGATTTATAAACACAACGTGTCCCTTTTCGTGGCCCCGTTCAGGACCTGTGAAAGGGGCCACAACATGCGGGCGACCTGAACGCTGCCGAGGGTCATGTTGTTGATAATGACACGGTGCATCCGTTGCTTTGCATCCTCCCGAGCTCGCCGTCTGCAGAACTGATGATAAGATACACGCGTACAGTGTATTCATCTCCATCTGGGGCCTCTTTGATTGTCTTATCTGCGCGTATTTTATGACCCGCTGTTGTTGCCGAGGGGGGGGGGCTGCTGATTAACCTGCATTGTGTCTGACTGGGGTGGTGATTATGAGGTGCCAAGCTCGGTTTCCTCACCTCGTTGTCACTCAATCTTGGCCCCGGCAATGACTCACCTTACTGAATTATTTAAGTCTTGTGCAGCAATACAAACAAAAAACCAACAACTCATCTTTATACGCAGCACTTAAAACAATAAGAGTCAACATCGTGAATTATTTAATGCCGGCGGAGCGGTGACGTCTCCGGCCACCAGCCTGTCTGGCGGCGCGATGGTGCAACCGCTCGTAACTCGGCGACGGAGCCGGGTACGATGTTCAAAATGATGCTGAAGAACGCGAGTCGGTGGAGACGAACGAGGAGCGTCGAAGCCTCGTGAGCGTTCACACGGCAGTCGGTCACGTGATCATCGCAGCGAGGTGGCGGCGCGGAGCTTTCATCTGCGCCGTGATTGGCCACACTGCGTTAACCCTGTTTCCTCAGATGTGTGGTTTATAGACATTGTGTTAATGAGCTCCTCCTTACATCTACCAGTTAATCTTCGAACCCTAATGACAGCAAAACGTCTTGACAAATTCGCACGTCTTCAAGATTCACAGTTTTTCCAAGTAGTCCCAATAAAACGGTGGAGTCGACACAAGGCAGAGAAGTCGTTCCGCGCTTGGATCTGTGGTAATTACGGAGCAGCTGTAAGACTCCCCGGGGAGCTGGCGCTGTTCGGTGAGGTCGCTCTGTCGGCGCGCAAACAAACAAGAGGCGGCCCGGTTCAGGTGTAGTCGGGGGCGGTGAGGGGGGGGGGGGGTGAGGGGGTGGGGGCGGGGGGCGCGTGATCAATCGGCGCCAAGGTTCGCCGCAAAGATTTCTCCTCAGCCGGTCCACCTCCGACGCGTCGATGAGGAGACGGGACTGGAGGCGCGAGTGTGTGAGTGTGTGAGTGTGTGTGTGTGTGATTTAGTGACAAATCAGCTAATTATAGGAGACCCGGTGTGTTCGCTGAGACTCTGGCGTCGAGACAGAGCGCCAGAGTTGGTTTCCTCCGACAAAACAAGGCCCACTCCTTCACGTTGAACCCCTCACACACACACACACAAAACCCCTTCGTGCACACACATTTTCATGCAATTGTCCAAACCGGAGAGAGAGGCCATAAATAATAAATTTGAGTCTTTGCTAGCGAGCTGCCGGTGTGACAGGCGGGCAGGGAAGCGGCTGCGAGGGTGAAATCCGGTGGATTTGGTTTGCGTGCGGTGACAGTTTGCCGTCGCACCTCTCCCTGACGTGGCCACCGGGGCCCTAATGGAGGCGGCGGCGGCGGCTGAGAGGCGTCGCCGCGGCTGCGAGGAGGAGGACGGGGGGCCGTAATGAGGCTTCTCTGCCTGCAGGCACACAGTGGATGGGAATAAAATGCAGCGTTGGCCGGTGCGAGCGAGGAATCTTCCACTCTGTGTCAGGCGGCGGCGAGAATGAGGCGTTATTTCCTTCTTTTTTTCTCCCCCCCCACCTAATAAGATCATGATCGGAGACGTGAGATCAGTCAGGGGCTCGTTTGAGTCAGTTTGGGTCCGTTATTGGCGAGACGGAACGCTTGGCTCTGGGGAGGCAGACTGACCGGGGGGACGTCGACCTCGTGTAATCTGGTGGTCCGATGGGAAAATGAGATGAATGTCACTCAGTGTGGTGAATCACAATATTACAACACAGTGTGTGAAAGCATCTTTCCACAGTTGTCGTCTGATTTCAACCTGGCAACGGCAAAACCAGGAAGCAGGCCGACAAGCACGTCAGCACGTTTGATTGGATAGGAATTAGTGAGAGGGCGGAGCTATGCAGTTTGCTAACTACACTGGTTGATGCTTCCTGATGGAGGTTTGGACCCTTTATGGCAGAAGGAGGAGGGAGACGGATACTGGGCATAGGACATAATTACCAGTTTTAAGGCAGCGCAACGAGTTAGCTTCACAGTTTTACTTCTTCTCTGTTATAATTGAGCTTATATCCAGGAAGGACTTTGTAGGGCGCCACTTAAAGGCCACCGTGTGACATGCGCGGCTCACCACTCCACTGACACGACATCCTGTGGATGCTCTGAACACGTCTCGGCTGCCTTCATCACTTTGGTTCCGGTGCACCCAGGTTACACCCCCCCGCCCTCCCTCCCTCCTGGGACCCAGTCCAACTGGAATTTTCCCCCCCAGCTTCGCTTGACAAATCCCGCACCCGGCAGCGATCCCCCAATCATATCACTAAGTGAAGAAGCCTGCGGATCATGTGGCTGCCGGTGCGGATAAATATCTTCTGTCCGCGCCATATGCGAGAGGCCCGGGCTGATATCATTTACAGGATCCTGGCTGTGTAACTCTAACCTGCTCACCCGAGTGCCGGAGCACACAGTGGCGGGTTGCCGGGGTGCCAAAAAAACAGTCTGCACGCACATATGCACACGCGCTCAACCCACGTAACACACACACACGCAGACACGCGCGCTCCCTTCCTCCGCCTGTGATCGCTACATTAACCTACAGTAGCAGTACAGGCTGTTTGTCTAATTAAGCTCAATTTGGGAGCCAAAAAAAACAGAGCAGCTGGTAATTCAAAGATATAAAACCCTTCAGCGGCTATAAAAAGCGTCCACCCTCTTTTGTACTTTCTTAATGTTTCGCCGCCGCTCGCCTCTCTGGCTGTAATTAGTCTTTATGACACCAGTCAGCAGCAAGAAAGAAAAGGGAAGAAAACTCTTTCAAGTCCGAACGAAGAAGGAAAAAAAAAATCCTGCGCTTTACATTTAAATTAGGGATCAACGCGGGCGCGATTTGCATGTTTACTGTCTGGAGTGCATGACAATCAAAAAGTGAGCCTCATTCCAGTGATAATGAGGCGCTTAGCCAGATGAGCACGGCCAGAGGAGCGATCGGACTAATCTGATTAAACATCGGGAACAACGAGAGGCAAAAAAGTCGGAGACGAGTCTGAAACGACATCGTCTGCGTATTTAAAGAAGCGCTAACGATGCATCTATTTAGCTCTCGGTGCTACACCATCAACATACATGCATTATCGAGTGTTTCCTGCAGGCGCAGTAGTAACTGCTGCTGTCTGGTTGTGACGCACTCAAAGATGGCCACCTGTTACTTGGGATCATCGCTTTTTTTTTTTCTTCCTGGCGCCTGAAATCTGGTAAAAGTGTTTTCTGAGCAGCGCCTGGGTGTTTTTATTTTTACTGTCATCTGTCCTTGAAGCTGCGGCACCACTGCCAGCTCCTTTTTGTCGGTTCCCACTCAGCCGTTGGAAGCCCGCTCGAAAACAATGGTGTCCACGCACACCGGGGGAAGGTAAGAGATGGTGGGCCGCGGTTTGGCAGCGCGCTGCGCCGCGCGCGCCGTGCCAGCGCTCAGACGCAGCGTTCGGGGCCGGCGCGCTGACGCCGCGGAAAACTTTTTAGCGTTTCGTTCCAGAAAAAAAAAAATACTCAAAAGTTGGAAAATCTGATCCGAAGTTGATCAGTTCTGCTCGAATTCGATCTCAACATCTCAAGATTCGAGATCGAAGCTTTTTCTTCTTTAACTGTCAATACTGACAGAAGAACTTGACTGCTACAAACAAAGAGTGACCAGTTTTCATTGAGTTCGCGTGCTAGCAAGATTAAAGCCACCCCCCCACAGTCCATCTTGTTGATGAATTGACGGAGGACGGGCTGACGACACTGCCTGCTTGTACCGGGACTAACGTCCCCCTTTGCTCTGGTGATTCTTATGGTGTTTACTCATTAGAAACACACAATAAAGTTCCAGCTCTAATTGATATTTAAGTTTGTCAGTATGATTTATATTGGGAAGCTTTTCCCATTATCTTTAACTCAATTAGCCCAGGGCAACTCTCAGTACGCGCACACACACATGCACACACAGACACACACACACACACAGTGTTAGTGTAGTATTCCAGTGAATGTGGAAGATTAGTATAATACAGATATCTTGCTTCAGGTTTGCTCCTGGTCTCGCTGCGGGAGGTTTTTTAGAGCATTAATATTGGAGCTGGCAGTAATGGGGCTGCTGCCGCCGCGCGCTCGGGCAACAACGCTCGCCTAATAAACGGTTACCGAGCGAAAACTTCATGGTGACAGATCCTAATTAGCGCACAGTTTACATTCACTGTACCGCTGTGCCTTCCAACTCCCCTCTGCTTCTCATCTCTCTCTCTCTCACACACACACGCACACACACACACACGCACGCACCCTGTCAGTGGAGAGGGGGCCTGCACACCCCCTTCGCATCGCCAGGTCTGTAATTAAAACGCTGTAATCTGGGTGGATCGCCTCTATTTTTAAATGCCCCCCCCCCTCCACCCTCCCCCCCACCCCACATCATGGTGTGGGCAAAGTGACACAAAGGGAAGCGGTGAAAAAAAAAGAAAGGAGGAGGAGAGCGAAGAAAAGGGGGGTTGGGGGGGGGCTGTAGGGGGGGATGTGGAGGGGGCTGCAACAGCGGAAGCAGCAGGTGATGACCAACTCGGAGCGAGATGAGGGAGACTAATAAACGCAGCTTAATTGGCAGAGCAGGCCTGCAAGATGATTTTCCATGCGGCTCTCCAGTGCGGCCCACGCGCCTCGCATCAACAAGTTTGGGAGACTTTAAGTTCTTTATTTTTATAAAGTCACATAATAAAAGACGAGGTGGGGGGGGGACGGGGGGGCAAGTGCTGCGCTATAAAAAACACCACCGGAGGATTCGTGCGTCTCTGTGAGCGTCGACTGAGCCCGAACACTTGGATGAAGCCAGCAGCAGAATAACGTCACCGTTTATCATCTGTTGAACTTGTTTCACTCAAGTCTTGTTGCACCAACACAACGTTTGTGTTTCTCTTACCTGGAGCGACCTATTCGCAGCATTGCATGTGATCAAAGCATTTCACTGTTGTCAAAGTTTTTCCTTTTGTCTCCAAAGAAAACACCTGGATTGTAGAGCATCTTCCCCCCCAACAGATGCACCTTAAACTGGAGTCAGTGACATTGTGATGCATCACAGCGATGCTTGGATATCTCAGGTTGTTCACAGAGACCAACTGAATGAGAGAAAAGTGATGCGGGACTCTTTTTTTTTTTCCATGTTGGCTAATTGCGTTACCCCCCCCCCGTCCCTCCTCCACCCCCCCCTCCCTCCTCAACTCCTGGCAAATTGGAGCCCTCTCTGATTTCCCTGTACCTTCCGCATCGCTGCACATCGAGCATGATTATTTCAACCCTCCGGCTCAACCATGCAGAAGTCACACGGGGTCATCCCACACGCGCCCGGCGCTCCGGCGTTACCGGGGGTCATAATTACAGAGCGTCCGGTAGAAGGCGTCCATTCGAGGGCCGATACGTGTCAAATATGAATGAGAGCCCGCAGCTTTTCCTGGACACTTAGGGACTTCGCTATAGGCGGCGCAGGACTGCTGAGGTGGGAATAAATTATTTGCACTTCTCTGTCAAACTTGATCCTGCGCCCACGCGCGCGCACACACACACACACGCAGGGAAGTGTCTATGAGTTTGCTTAAAAGGGCTGCTCATTGCATTAGGGATCATTTATTCATACCCCAGAGGGTGGTGGAGGAAGGCCGAGCGTGGAGACGCCCCGCAGGCCGCTCTGCGTTGGAGCTGACAGCGTTACACACATGAACGAGCCTGCGGCTCGACATCACTGGAACTTACTGCACCTCTTCTTTTTCTTTGCTGTCGTTCCAAAGTTGTTGCCGTCGTCGAAAACCGGCACTCGGAACGATGTTGCGCGTTTTTCGGGGCGCGAAGCTTTTCCCAGTCGTCGGTCCACCAGTCTGACTCACGCTCGCCCCTTCCCCGCGCGCGGCACACCCCTCTTTTGCCCCTCACCCCCCGCGGCATCAGCTCGAGAACATGGCCATTACCTTTTCGCCGTTCCTATGGCAACACCAGCCCTGCAGCCCCCTTATGTGAGGTTAGCAGTGTGTGTGTGTGTGTGTGTGCGAGTGCGTGTGTCTGCAGTCACGTGTGGGCGCGCGGGGTTTTTGTTTAGATAATGTCACCGACGAGTGCGATCGATTCTTTGGGTTTGTTTTGGGTTCCGACGCCGTCCGCTCCCTCCTCGCTGTCTGTCACTGATAATCGCGCCCCGCCCACCGTCTCCAGAGGAACTCCGAGTTCTCAAGTTTGTTTTTTTTTACGGGGGGGGGTATTGATGCTAATGCGCTACAGCCCAGCGTGTGATGGGGAGCTGCTAATAGCTTCCTGTCACTCACGCGTCCCTTTTTCTGACTGATCATTCGTAAACACTCTGATCAGGAGGAGCTGAGGGGGTAAAAAAAAAAGCTTCGCCATCAAATGTCATGTCGACCCCTTCAGGGGGAAGCGGCGTTTTGAAGCCCCCCCCTCCTCCTCCTCCTCCTCCTCCACTCCCCTCCACTTCCTTGTAATGTTCAGCGATGCTGAATGGGAAGAAAGGGGATGAAAAGAGATGATGGCTGCGGGTGACAAAAAAAAAAAAGAAGTGACACAACAGTGGCAAAACACAGAGCAGGACGGGGGTCTTCTCTCTGTGGGTCCGGCGAGGCAGTGGGAGATAAGGCTTTTGAATGTCTCTCTCTCTCTCTCTCTCTCTCTCTCCCTCCTTTTTCTCTCCTCTCCTCCCGAAGGAGCCGGGCTGACTGACAGACACTCCCTGTTGCTGCCACTTCTTCTCCTCCACTTCCTCCTCCTCCTCACCCCCTCCTCCTCCTTCTCCTCCTCCCCCTGGTTGCGGGCAAGCTCTGTGTAGCGCCTACCGCCGACTTGAGCCAATTAACACGTCTCTTTGCCCTCTGTGAGTTTATTAATACACAATGAAGCACTTAGCCCGACATGCCAATTACCACGAGTTCAGCCGTTTGAGCGCGAGCGGCCTGATGGGGTCTGCTGACGGTTTGTAGCGACGCCGTGAAAGAGCGGCGCCGCTTTCGCGGTCAATACGAGCCGTCTTTATTTTTCAAAGGGGAATCGATGGGACGGGACCACCGGCGAGGCCCCCAGGAGAGGACGCGCTCGTTAGGGGGGAGAGCATATCATCGCCGCCTGCCTCAGCTCCGCTGGATGTTTATATCCTTTGTTTACGGCGAGCTTGATTAGTCCCACGATGATCTCCTCCATCCCAGGCGCGCCGAGCTGGAGCCGTCGTGTCGGAGCCGCCTCCTCGGCTGGAACGCACGAGCACGAGCAGATGCAACCCTGCAATCCTCCGTGCACGCAGGCAGATGTGTCGTCTGACCTGGGCGTGAGGAGGTGAGGCAGGGGTGGGAGGGGGGGGTGGGGGAGTGGCATCATCATCCTGGGCCACATCCTGACTCCTCGTCCCTCAGGAGACTCAATCTCGCCTTCGTTCCGAACTTTCCTAAAGGCCCACTAGATGACTCCTATCACTGGTCGCCCCCCCCACCCCCCCACCCCCACCCCCACCCCCACCCCCACCCCCGTCCCCCGATGCCTCACCGACCCACCGTACCTGCTCTCACCCTTCCCTGCACTAGAGCTGCCGTGCCGGGTGAGACCGTGGAGCCACCTGTGCTGCTTCAGATCACTCCACTACTCACTTTCTCACTTTTTTTTCTGGTTGGGGGGGTGGTGGAGGTGGTGGAGGTGGTGGTGGTGGTGGTGGTGGTGGTGGGGGTTATTTTTACGGACATCTGTTCCTTTTGAATACGATTAAACTCTTTACACAAAACAGCACATGTGAGAGCAGAACCTGTGAATACTAAGTGTTCATCTGCATATTGTTTGTTTGCTTTTTTTTGTGGCGGTGACTCACAGGAGCTGGACCGGAGCTTCAATAGTCCCACCTTTGAAATGTGTAAAACCACAACCTACACAGAGAGCCGGCCGGTGATATTGTGCTTTTTTGTTTGTTTTTTCAAAGAGGCCGCGCATTAAGTCCACTTCCATTCAAAAAAGAAAGTGGGGTAAAAAAAGAGGGTAATTAATTTCTTGAAAGATTCTGTTGTTCCCTTTTATTCCCCCGACACATTTCATTTCCTTTCATGTGCCGCGAGTCATTTCCACTCAATCGTCCTGCCAAAACACCAAAAACGCCGTCACCTCCTCGACGCTTGTCATTATCCACCGACTTCGTCCGTGATTGCGTGACGGCGTTTGTTTAGTCTGAAGTGAACGGGGGCTGAGGAGGACGACAAAACAGGGACGTTGCAGCCGGGGGAGGGAGGGCGAGGACGGGGCTGCTGGGAGAAGCTCAGGACCACTTCTGTGACGCATCACGTCACCCTAAAAGGCTGTGGAGGAAGAGGAGGAGGAGGGGGGGGGGCAGAAGGGGAAAAAAGGCCTGAAGGTTGCGTCTGACGGCGCCGCGTTCTCATGAAGGCAACAGCCACGCTTACAAATTATGCTCACATTCAAGCTGCGAACATGTACGGCATGGAAACACTTTTGTTGGTGTGAAACAATGTAGGTGTATCATTTTGTGGACGGCTTTGCAACGTGTTAATTGAGTTATGACGGCACGTGCGCGCGTGCGCTCGCGCGGCGCCAGCTTTCTCGTGATCATGGAGCCACGTGTGGAGGAGCGGGCGAGGTGGCGGCGGCGGTGGCGGCGGCGCTCACGGTGTAATAGATTTAACGTGAGTTCCATCGGTCTGAACGAGTCCCTGAAGGACCCTGAAGGAACGCTTTGATTGTGTGCAGGCGTGAAGCTTTCGCGATAGGACTCACCTCAGTTTGACCCCACCCCCAAAATGTGATTGGTCCAAAATGTGTTGTGATAAATCAATGACCTGTGGAGCACTGAAAGGGTCTGATATGACCTGCTTCATAAGGTTCCAAAGCCTAAATAAAATAAAATTAAATTAAATTAAATTAAATTAAATTAAATTAAATTAAATTAAATTAAATTAGGAAGTGCTATTTCTTGGTGGTCAACTTGTGGCTCTTGGAACATTGTACTTTTCTTGAGGCCGTCCGTCACTTCCCCCAAACTCTCCCCCCCCTCTGTGATGACACGTTGTACCGCATCACCGCCAAGTCATCCTCCGTCCCTCTGCGCGTTACCGCAGAGCGACGCGAGGGTGTTTACAGGCAAGACGCCGTGGATTCCACTGCATGCATTGTCATCACTGCCTCCGCTTGAATGCAGCACGTCCCACCAGTCACGGAGTGAAACGGGGCAGAGAAAGGCCACTATAGCCAAGTGGGACCTCTCATAGAAAACACACCTTTTGTACACCCCACCCCACCCCCCCCCCACTCCACCCCTCCCTCCCAGAGTCAGAAGACGGACTCTGGCTCTGACATATGAAGTGAAAAAAGGCACAAACCGGCCGTGATATTTCCTGTTAAAGCCCACTTTCATAAGAGAGCCGTCTTTGTGAGGCTTTGAATGCCACTGCTGGTTTAATCACCATTACTTCTGTTGTGATTCCTCCGCTCGCCGCGCCGTTCATTAGTTTCTGTGAGGTCTCTGTTGTAAAAGGTCAGCGGTGACGCGTCCTGACAAGCAAATGGGAACGTATGGAAGGGAAGGATCCAGAAAAGCGCAGCCCAACCTGCGCCTGGGCGCGCCGCGTGTTGATTGGGACGAAGGGGGTGGGGGGGCGAGGGGGGTTAACGTGATTGTGTGTTGTTCGAGCCCCCTATTAATGGCCTCTTTGTGCGCTTGCTGTAATGAACAACTTCTGAGCGCGCGCAGGTGCCGTCTCGATCATTATAATCAGGCGGCCGAACGCGGCGAGGCCATCACTGTACCTGTCGGCCTCCTTCAAGCCATCGGCTGCGATTATTCCACATCACGCGAGCTGATGAGGACAAGCGCCGGGGGGGAGGATACGTGCTGACCGGAGACCGCGCTGCGTGCTAACTTATTAGCTCGCGGCCACGTGCAGATGACTGACGAGTGGCAGACGTGGCCCTGTCATGATGACCCACCCTCTCTTTATAGAACTTCAGCTCTCGTTGGTTTTAGGTGATGTCAATCACCACATGCTGCCGCCACATTTTGGTCTTTGAAGGTGGTTTTTTTTGGTATGTTTAGAAGGTATAAAATGAGTAAATGTATAATATATAAATTACCCTAATGCTTCAGTGTTGTTCTTGATTTATAAGCTGCTTGTGATTGTTGCATTGGAGAAGAACAGCACCAGTGTTTGTTTTTTGGTCACAGCCGAAATGTAGAAGCGAGCTGAAGAAGGAAGGACGGAGGCAAATGTGCTGACTAAGTGAGTAATAACATGCAGTCATGTCAGGAGCAGCGAAATCAATGTGAAGGCTAAAAGGAGCTCCATCAATGATTCAGCGATGTATGAAATGTTCCGACGGGGCCTCGTGCATTCGCCTGCTCGAATCAGCTCATAAATAAAAAGCAGTCGGAGGAACTCTACACGCCGCCGTCCGTCCCGGATGCGTCTCCCTTCGTTTGGTCCGTAGGATCGAATGGGAGGCTTGGTGCTGAAGATGATCAGAGCAGTCAGAAGTGAAGCTGCTGCTTCTTTGAAAAAGTCAACGTTATCTCTGTCCTACACTTGAATCTGTTGCACAAACATCATACGTGCGCGTTGACTGTATCTCAGGAAGCATCAAACTGTTGCATCTTAATGAGACAGGCTGTAGCTTCTTGATTCTCCTCAAAACACTGACACATGACTCATCCATTGAAACCACAAGATCTACACTCACTCACTCTGCTTCTGAGTCCAATTTCATGTGCCACGATCAGGAATCACTGCATCGTTCTTCTGTAATTAGTTTTTCTCTGCTGTCCTGTTTCCTGCAGACATTAATGGGAACAAACCCAGAACAAATTCATTTATTTTTGTTTTCCAAGAGGAACAATTTACAGTCACTGGAAGCAAAGGTAGAAAAAAAGAAAAGAAAAAATAGAAAGAAAAGAAAAGAAAAGAAAAGAAAAGAAAAGAAAAGAAAAGAAAAGAAAAGAAAAGAAAAATAAAAAATACATGATGAAATAAAAATAATAATAATAATAATAATAATAATAATAATAATAATAATAATAATAATAATAATAATAATAATAATAATAAT
>JAUESF010074927.1:0-11967 GCA_032274765.1 Malacoctenus tetranemus | reverse complement strand
CTGTGGTGTCACGGTTCATGTGTGATCAGATTAAAAAGAAAGTATTTTCAGTTCAAATTTTCAATGTGAGGTTGTTGAAGATTCTCAGGTGTGATATTATTGTGTGAGGACACAGAAAAGCATGAGAACGCTCTCAGAGCTCCACTCCACGTCCTGCTCAGTCGGTCGTAATCAAACCAGGAGCGACTTCTGCTCAGGCAGCTCTTTCACCGACGCTCACACTCTGAACTGGAATACTTGCAGGTTTATTTATATCGACAGCGACACAAAAATGTGATTCAATCACATGATAATTAAACTGTGGGCTGCATGTAAGTACGCTGATAACATTCATAAAGAGACCCAGTAAGTGACAATTAGATTGAAAGCACTTCTTGATGCTTACGTCTTCCTGGCTTCGTACTGTAGAACCTAATTAACGGCACTGACTAGTTGTTTGGTGCTCTATATATAGACTGTGTAGGCCTTTTGTATGCATTTGCAACAATGCACATTTGGCCAATACGTGTGTTTGTCTTCCTTCGTCCCACTTGTCGAGTGTCTCACACCAGTCGCGGCATGTCGAGCCTCTGAGCACCGACACCTGAAAAAGCCCCTCACCCGCCAGAAGCTGCACCTTGCCTGGGGTCAATACCCAGTGGGCCCATTCGATTATCCACTGAAGGGTGACGGAGCACCAGATGGGACGCGACTAATATTAGCAGCGCGCCGTCAGTAATCCCCCGTCACCGCGTGGAGACGGAAATAAACCATCCATCTGCGACGGCGGATGATCTTTACAGTCAAAGACGAGCGCTGTCACCGGCGCGGACGGCGGGGAAGCAGTTGGTGCGACGGCGCCGAACATGTCAGACTCGCTGAGTTATCGCGTGCGGCATCGGAGCCGCGATGAAGTTCAGGTCACGTACAGTGAGTCCTGACTGGAATGTATATAAAGCAGCAGGTATACCTCTATATCAGTGACAGCAGTGAAGACATAACTGACACAACACACCAGGATACCAATAAATGTGGAGGGAAGCAACAACATGTGCATGACACAAAACACTAAGTGTGTCACAGAGTGTAAACATAAACTTTCCCAGCATGTGGATGTTTTTCTGCTAAATTCAGCATTTATTTCAAAGCCCCGCTCTGAGTCGGTGCTGCAGCTTTATAACCACGTGCTGTGAAAATACGTCTGCGCTTCAACAAGTCATGACGCTTCCTCATCAAGCCTGAAAGAGACGACAGTCGTCAGTGGCCGGTTTGCAGTGTGAACACAGCGGCTCTAATAGGGACGCCAGGCTCAGAGACGCCCGGTGCCACTGTGATTTTTCACAGCTTTAATTAGGCTGCGTCCAGAGTCTCTCACTGAAACAGGTCGCCCGGGCGTGTGTGTAAAGATTTAAGTGCAACCAGGTGAATGGAGCAGAGAAAATTATAATGGTGGTGGAGTACGACGAAAACAGCTTCTGTCCAGGCTAATGCGATCTCTGTTTGACACTTTGTGCTGCTGTGTAACAGTAATAATGTTTTCAGGGGCACACTGAACGCAGAGTGTCACAGTAATGTAACTCTAATGGGGTTTTTTTTCTCCCTTTCTTCCCATAGATGTTTCACCCATCAGCTGCGAAATAACAGCGTCACATCTGCACCGCTCGATTCACGAGTTTGACGACGTGTCAGGAAAACGTCGCGCTGCAGCGAACTCATTCACAGCAGTGGGAGACGTCGTTAAATCTCTCCCTGAAGTGAAGCTCGTGTGTCTCTCACAAGACATTTTCACCATCATAAGTCGGGTGCTCAGATGCAAAATGTTGCCAGTTACTTTGCCTCAAACGTTGTGGAGCAGAAGCAAAAATCCTGCAAAAAATACAGATCCCAGAAAAGACACTTTGAGCTCTTTGGCAAATATATTTAGTGACTTTTAGTTCCCAAACAATTAATTATTTAGTGATCCAAAAACCTTGCACTGACGTCACGTTTGGCTGTGTTATAAAACTGGCCAATAGATGTCAGTATTGTTCATTTTAAATTAATTTCGACTTCCTGCTTTTTTTCTTTTCTTTCATCGTTTTTACACATCGTTTCTTCTTTCGATGCATTTTACTCGGTTTGCATAAATAGATAAAGGTCTGAGTCCAACACTGGCTCAGGATTTCTGTCATCCGCTTTCACAGCTTCTGACAAGACAGAAAACAGAAAACAAACAAGTCAATCAAACAACATTGTTGTATTGTTCCTTTTACCTGAGACTTATATACATCCTAAATGATCGTCGCTGACAGTACTTGAGTCCGTTCAAAGGTTACCTTCACAAAATCACAGAAAACAAGTTCGAACCAGTATCAGTTTCCTTCATCTTTTTGTGTTTGTTTGCGCAAACAAAAACATCCTCACAGCAAATGTAATCATCCATGTGAACCGCAGGCAGAATATTAAACATTTACAAAAGTATTTATACAATGCTCACATTTAATACTGACCTATTTACTTGTGTGGGCCCGCTGAGAAGGTTGCCTAATAACAGGCACCAGAAACATGCTGCTGCCGCCCCCCCTCCCAACCAACTCCACTGCACAAGGAGCAACAAGTACAGAGCGCTCGAGGAGCCACAAGAGGAATGAGAGCCGACGAACCGGTTTGTCAAAGAGCGTTCCCGTTGAAGAAGGGCCGTTCTTGTCAGAACGTGCTGATGTGTTGAGGTCATCTCACTGAGGAGACGGCGAGACGGCCGATGGGCCGCGCTGCCATGATGGGGCCGCGCTGCCATGATGGGCCGCGCTGCCATGATGGGCCGCGCTGCCATCGCTTCTGAGGCCAGTGAGGCCGGTCGGCAGCTCCTCTGGTCCACACAGACAAGTGTTGGTTGGAAGGCTGGGCGCTCCTTCTCTCTCTCTCTCTCTCTCTCTCTCTCTCTCTCTCTCACTCTCTCTCTCTCGCTCTCTCACTCTCACTCTCACTCTCTCGGCCGCCCTGTTGCTGGGCCTCCCGTCAGTACCAGTACAAGTCCTTTTTGTCCAGGCGGCGCCCTGACAGACACGAAGGAAGAAGGTGTTATTCTGAACAGCCGGCGTTCACGCCAACACCGTCAAGTTTGCAAACTAAAACTCATTTTTTTAAAAAATATTGTTTGTTTCTTTGAAACTGTGGAAATTCTTCCGGTGAAAAAATGTGCTCTGAATTCCTGTGTGGATTTGTGCAAACAGATAATTAGCGAATACCGACAGACGAGTTGTTGAACAACTCCTGACGGCGCTTTGAGGTTCGTAACCAACAAAGTTCAAGAGTTTTTCTGACGACAAATGTGTGACATGAAATTTGAATATTGTATTACAACAAATGCAGGAGATGTGTAACTTAATAACCTTTTGGCTGTTAGCAAAGAAAGTTTCCAGTGAAACTTTGTGACACAACCAGGAAATGAGGATTGTGTTTGGTTGCTATCGACACTCAGCGACTGGTAAATAGTCCAACCAGCGCACCAGCAAATTCTTCTTTGATCCAACCTGAATAAACGAATCGTTGGAAGCTTTTTGTGCCATTTCAGGTTCCTGAGAATCACCAAAACCCGAAGCAGATTAAAGATACAGGGCCAAACATGAGCAGCTTGACATCATGTTTGCATTAGGTTTAATGAACTGAAGGCGCAGGTATTTGTTTACTTTGGCCGACAGAGAACAACGTCTGCCTGTCACCACAGTGCTGAAAGAGAAACACCCTTTTAGTTATAAAGCATTCACCCTTTAACTCTAAAGTCTTGTTTGTTTACATCTCATTAAATCTTTTTGTTCAGCAGAACATGCACAGACTTTTCATCCAAACCAAATACTTTAAATAGAACATCGTGACAAGCAGCTAACCCACATTTTGTGAGTCTGAAATGTTGCTTCAAGTTTAAGTTTGTTTTTGTTGTTGTTTTTTTAACTTTTCTGTCCCTGAGCTTTGAGAAGAAGTGCACGGTTTTGTTTACCTGGTTCATAGCCGGCAGTGGAGTCCACGGGATCCCTCCAGCCGGGGAGCAGCTCGGGCTTGGAGCAGGACGCCATGCCGCCTCCCATCTCGCCCCGGTCGCTGTGCAGCAGGTTGAGCAGGGACGAGGCGTACTGCTGCCCCGTGAGGCTCAGCCCCTCCTGGGACAGCGAGTACGCCAGGGAGGGCACGGCGGGGTTGTCCGTCGTCCTGCCGCCGAACGTGTGCCAGGAGGCCTGGGGGCCGTCGGCGCAGTTGAAGGTCAGGACGTGTCCTGCGACGGGCGGCGCCGGCTGCGCCTCTGGATACGAGTCTGCAGACCTGCTCTCACAGGAAGCAGAGTCCTCTGGAGGTCAGAGAGAAACAAAACCTGGTCAGCAAAAAGAAAAGACTTTCAAACAATAAGTAGAATTTGATTTTGGATAAAAATGACAAAACATGAAGGAAAACGAAGCAACTCATATAAGACAGAATAGAAATGCATTGAATTGTCACAGAATGAGGTCAAACTGGTGACAAAAACCAAATGAAGCCAAAGTTAGTAGATGCTTATAAACTTTGCAGAACTGAGCTGAAATTGAAATGTAAAGCACAAAGTGAAATTAGTCCAAAACACACAAGGACCCCCCCTCGCCGTTCACCCGGCGGGGGGCTGCCTGCGACTCACCCGACTTGATGTATTTGCGAGGCTTCTTGGGCGCTTTGGCCTTGCAGCTCCTGCTGAGAGCGCGGGAGAAGTGCGCGTCCACCATGCTGTTGATGTCGCCGTGGAAGTACGTGAGGATGACGTACTGATTGTGCTCCTCCACCTTCACCGCCGTCTGGCTGTCCGTTCGCTCCTCCATGGGTCAGCTGTGGCCACACACACACAAAGCGAAGAGCGCAGTGAGCAGAAGGTTCCCTCTACGAAACAGCTGAAGGACGAGGGCTGTTCACCATTTTAGACTGGTTTGGACTGCGCTGCTGGTGATTGTACTGGTTTTTCTTCAATCAACTTCACTAGAAGTCTTTGTCACGTTCGCTGATTTCTTTTGAGAAGGTGAGCTGATGAAGTGATTTTCAGTGAACTCAGTCACCTTTTAATCTCTCATCTTTCAGCCTGAATGACAGTTATCGCTGACCGCCATCGCACGACTGAGGCAGGCTGATCAGTCATCTCACAAAATACACAAATGGCTCGGCTCAACCTCCGTTTCACCAAGCGTTATGCTTATTAAACAAGCGACTGTGTTTACATTCTTTGCGTTTTCAAAAGCCGACTCGTGCTACGCGACAAAATTGAAGGTACACAATTCAGTTCAAGTTTTTGTAAAGAAGGTTTTTGTGAAATCTTTTTTTTAGGTGATTTTAACTCTCCCAAAAAAAGAATTTCAAGTCAAATTAAGTTCCTTTATAAATCCACCCACTCAATCTTTAGCTGAATTGTTAACCCTCCAAATAAACCACGACCCAAACCACAGTGAGTTACAGGTAACTTGCTTCTTACCTGACCTGATGTTTGACCACAGAGTGCGACCTGGCATTGACTAGTCAACAAAGCAAAAATGAGCAGCAGCCAGAGCTGTAGAGGAAAAACCCAAGCACACGTCGCCCTGGTTTGGACCGCGGGAGACAGCGTCACAGTGTTTCTCCCACAGGAACAAGCATTCTGCTCACCACCAAACCAGCTTCCAAAAGCGACTTGTGTTCGCCGAGGAGGGCGTGTGAAGCTTTATGAGCCGGGGCGACTATGAGCAGAATGCTATCCGGCGAGTTTCTCCCAAACCTGAATGACAACCTCCTAAAACATCCCTCTGTCACACTGTCAAGAAGCTGCACTCAGTTCAACAGAGGCGCTGAGGCGATTTCAGCCGAAGTTCTCTGAAGCTTCAAATACTCAGGAACAACAAATCCAGGCACCTGTGTCGGTCAGTGGTCACTCTGTGGCGCTTCCTGTCTGAAAAACTGACTTTAACCTTCCTGTTTATGGACCGAAAACAGTCAAAGCACAACATTCATGTGTTTGTCTTTGCAGGCTTGTTTTCCTCTGTTTATCTAGTCCAAAACAAAGAAGGAGGAGTTAATAATGTCTAGTGGAAGGCCCCAAAATAGAGTATGAGGTCCAAGATGTTTTGGTTTTTTGGGTGTGTGCTTTTATACTGAGGAACTATAAAAGTGTTCATGAAAACACATCAGAATATTTTAAGTGTTGAGTATATTAAGTGTTGAGGACTGAAAGTGTAGATGTACATAAAAAAACCCTGAAAAAAGTGTATTTTTTTCAAGTATGAAGCAATTCGGTTCCCGCACAGTTTGCTGGAACGCACCAAGGGAAGCATCACTGGTGAGCTGGAGCCTGCAGGGGACATGAATCAATCACTCTGACACACGCAATCAAATTAAAATGAAAGGACCAACTTCATAATGATCTTCTTTATGAACCGATCATATAAAATGAAAAAAAGTACACAGTGTCCTGAATGAAGTGGATGTTCTTTGCCAGTTAAGGTTAAACAGTGTCATGCAAACACACACAGGATGAACAGCTGAGAAATTACAGAGAATATTGCTGAAGAGGTTGTTGTCGTGGATGGCACCTGCAAACTAATGAGTAACAATTATCAAAGATACTTTCTTATTGAGTACATTTTTATACATGGGAGTACATCACAGGTACATGTTCACATGTGTACAGGAAGGACAGTGGACCTGTTTTCCTCAAAACGTGTGTTCGTTGATGTTCTCCCCACACGGTGCAAACGCACACAGCTCCTCAGCCCTCACTCTGGCTGCTCCCAGTTCATGAGACGGTCAGTGGCCTCCAATGAAGCTGTACAAGCTATGGCTCCTCCAGAGGCCCACTCACGCCCCCTGCTGGTACTGGAGGCTTGGCGACGACCCGGTGGAGGACCTGACGCTGGTGGTGTTGTCAGAGGCGAGCGATTCAGAGTTAATGAGGTTGTTCTTTTTCGCGCGGCCGCCCACGGTCAGAGAGTGGCTCCAGTCTGAGGAGAGGGGGGAGTGGGGGGGAGACGGGGGGCAGCAATGAATCACACATGCTCAGAAACGGGTGTCATCGACCAGCGGATAAGCTGCGTCGTTTGTCTCACGACAGCGAGCGCTGTCTCAGAATGTACCTGAGGAATCGCTGAGCTTGAATCGTCCACAGCACAAGTGGAGCCTCCACTGTTTCCTCACGTTCTCCTTCATCAGACAGTGGAACAGGAAGAGGAAAAACCCTGGGACAACAAAACAAGCACTGAATTAGATCACACACGTTAAAATGTCAATGATTTGTTTTGTTGCTGCTCCATTTCTTTCACTACTTGTTTGAAGTTCCATTCAAGGGTTTTCAAAGACACTTTCGGGCCTATAAATCAGACCTGGGCAACTGCCCAGCTTTTAATTTGAAGGCTCCTGCTTCTGTGTGTCTGTCTTTTTTAAAAACGAAGTTCAAAAAGTGCAGCAACACCTCGTTCACAAACGCCTGAACATCTTGCCAGAGCCATACACACACGACCAGTGGCACGAAAGTAATGACGATGACTCACCCCGCGTTTAAAAATAACAGCGGCGGATCACATTCACCTTGGAAACTGTTGAAGATGACAAACAGGTACATCAGGACCACTCTGCCGGGCCCGAACGAGAACAGGCCCATGGACCAGGTCAGACCCAGCAACACGGTCAGACTGGCCACGGCCCTCAAGTCACGCAGCGCGTTCCGGCTGCTGTCCAGCGGCTTGTTGGCCCTGGTCTGCCGGATCTGGATCAGGACCACCGTGAACACAAACATGTTGCACAGCAGGACGAGGAGGATGAAGGCTACGACGGTGACGTAGAGGAAAACCTCATTCTGCACCCAGCAGCTAGAGAGACAGAGAGAGACAGAGACAGAGAGAGAGAGACAGAGAGAGAGAGACAGAGACAGAGACAGAGAGAATCATGATTTCATTTCAAACAGCCAACATGGTTCATGCTTTATGAGGCAGCTCATAATTCTCAGCCTAACAATCATGTTCGTTTTCATTTCACTCATGTCTGTCACCAGCATCTTACAATGGGTCAGTGGACTGGAGCACCACTGCTGCCTCTTGAGGCACAACACTGCCGTAAGCATCCTTATCTATGGCCAGCACCAAGCTGACTATCACCAGAGGAACCCCTGTGGGAACAAGACACATATAAATACACAGTATTCACCAGCTCACAATGCAAGTACACCCCCAGGGAGGGGCTCCTTCTTACCCCACCCGACGGCGCAGAACTTGAGGATATAAGAGGGGAAGTAGGTGTTGAAGACCTTGACCAGCGCGAGGTACATGTGCACCGCCTCCAGGCCCATCCAGGTGAAGGAGGCCAGCAGGAAGTAGTGGAGCGTGGCGGCGGTGGCGATGCACAGGCCGTAGTTGGAGAAAGCCGAGAGCCACGAGTCAACGAGGAAGAGCATGCTGAGGCCCAGCAGGGCGGCCGACAGGTTGATGAGGATCTTGGAGGGGTAGTCCCGACGCAGCTTCCTGGAGGGGCACAAATGTGGGAAACGGGACTCATGGGTAAAAAAAGACGAGTCAGAGGTTTCAAGACTTGATCGCTTCATGTTATTCTGTCACGTATGGGAGCATCACCAGTGACTGTCTCATTTTAAAGATCCCTGCACGTGCACCATCTCCTGTGTCCTTTGTCGAATCAGCAAAAAAGTGACTCACTCAAACAGAAGGTAGGTGAGGAGAGTGAAGCCAAGAAAGATGGAGGATATACCACAACCCAGATATGAGATGACCGTCAGGATCTGAGTGTCGGTCTCGCTGATTTCACCTCTGGAAACATCCTAGAAACAGAACACACGAACAAGACAAGAAACTGTCATGACGATGATTAATTACCTGAATGTTGACATTATTTGATATCAACACGAAAAGACTGTGGCTGCTCATTGGCAGAAAAGCAGTGGTGCAGATGAGCCCTGCTCAGTTGGCTCATGGTGTGTGTGTGACTCACCAGCAGCACAGCGAAGTGTGTGAGGTGATCACAGAGACAGCTGGTCTGAGACGGAGAGATGCTCCTCGTTTCACAGCCGCTGCCGTTCCAGCCCCCCCGCCCACCTGACGCACACCACCGGACAAAGACACACACACACGCACACGCACACGCACACACACACACACACACACACACACACACACACACACACACACACCGTATCTGATCAAATGTCCTCGTCAACAGACGCTCCACTTCCTTTTGCGCTCGTGTTGCAGGTAATCTTCTCCTGTCCAAATGTACACACAAACATAATGAACTCCAGTCCACTCACCGTTCTTACGGAAGTCCCAGAACATACACTGCACCGTGTCTTCCGGCTGTAAACACGAGCCAGTGACAGCGTTGTTAGGGTGTCACATAAAGACACGATCAAACCGTGTGTCGGTCAGTGGTCACCTGTTCGGGGGGCCGGTGGCTGAGGGTCACCACCACTCTGTCTTTCGCAGGCAGGCCGGCGACGCGGCTGTTGTTGATGCTCGCCGACACGACGTAGGAGCTCAGCCTCCAGCTGCTGTGTGCGAGCGGTTCCTGGAAAGAAGAGAAACACTTGTCTCATGATCACGAGGGACGACACGTCGGCCGCTGGCAGCGATCCAACGCATTTTTGTTCTTGGTCATAATGAAGCACTGAAAAAAACACCCAAACATCTGCCAAATACTTCCTCACACACACAATGTCAAAACATAAAGAACTCTCCACTTCCAATATTTTATTACCAAGTTAAATATTGCTTCTCATTACTACGGTTAGACTTAATAAACCCCAGAATATTAAAACACTCATAAACTAATATTTACTTTATCAATCATCGAAGTTAAAGATTTATGGTTCCAGTGAGTGAAGAGGCAGGAAAAGCTGAATTGAAATAAACTGGTCACATTTTGAGAGAATCAGATTTTGTTCTTATTTTTGTCGTTAAACAAAATGTTTGTTAAAATGCAGAAAATCTTCAATATTTGGGGAAAATCTCCACAAAGTTTGGGAACCGCTGCTTTAAAATGTCACCCAAGGAAATCTATAGTCTAAGTCGAGAGACATACAATTGTAATTTAGTTTATTTGGTCAAACCGAAGGATGAATTGTGTCAATGCTGAAAATGTGAGTGAGTGAAGGAGCTCTTTAAAGTACCTGAAAGAGTTCGTGTGTTGCATAGAACTCAAAATGAACTCTGGTTTTGTTTCTCACTCCAGGGTTGAAAAACTGGTGCAGCTCCGCGGGCAGCGAGATGGTGGCGACCGTCTCCGGCAGAGCTCCGCCCACAAAACTCTGGTTCACAAAGATCTGGGGAAGGAGAGTCACACAAAGCTCACCGGATGTTACACTCTGTTGCCATGGAACGAGTGGCGCTTCCTCCTAAAGTTTATCTTTCTACTCCTCAGACCCTCAATTCGTGCTCATCAATGCCGTGTTTTGTATTTTTTCAGCTCTTCAAGGACAAAAATAACCGTCGACATTCTCTCTGAGCAGTCATGTGGAAGCAACTTCCTCAAGTAGGTCAAGATCACGCGGAGGTTTCTTCCGCTCTCACCGTCGGGTCCAGCGTGGAGGAAACGGACGACACGCCGAACGTCAGGCCTCTGAAGTCCTTCGGCTCCACGTTGATCATTGAAAGCGCCAGAGACGGAGCCGTGACACCCTCAGATTCACCCTCGACGTCCATGCTGTGGCCCATCGACTCCGTCAGGTTGAGGATGCTTCAAATCCCATCAAAGAACGACACATACAAGGGAGTGAAATCAGAAAACAAAAGCCTCAGAAGTGAAATAGATCCCTGGTAAGGAAAGCAGATGCAGTGATGGACACGTTTCTGCAGAAAGAACCAGCTAGCTCGTGAAGCTAACACTTCTTTGCCAATCTTGTGAACCGTTTAGGGTAAACTTTTTGTTTCGCTGTGCCCACCGTGGAACAAATGTCTTACAGCACTGCCTTTGCTTCCTTACGTGTTAGACACTGGGGCGACATCAGTTCTGGAGGTCAAGATGTCAGCGATGACGTTGACGATGTTGGCTCCCACCGCAGGCTTGACGACGCTCTTGTCAACGACCTCACCGAGCTTCGTCACCACCGAAACCAGGTCGGAGGGCGAGAGCTCGTCGCTGTCGCTGAACTGGGCCTCCACCAGGTCCTGAATCACGCCCACCACCTCGGCCGCGTTACCTGGGAATCATTAACAGGGTTAACTTCCGGAGTGGGGGGGCAACGGTGATGGAAACAGTCGGTGTGAGCGGCCAGTCGACTCACCGGTGGTGACCGTGACATTGTCCAGGTCTGATATCGTCACGAGCGGCTTGCACTTGGACATGTCGGGCTCAGCCCAGCTGGTTGTGTCCATTTCGATGTGCAACTTACTGAGGAGAGAAAAAAAAAAGAGTGAGAGAGGGGAGAGAAACACCAGGAGGACACGGATCCTTCTGGTGTTTCTGTGATTAAAGACACTGATCAAGTTAAATTTGTCAGACAAAGCACAGCGTTTCTCATATTGATTGCCGGCTATTAGGATTATCACTGGTTGAACTGATAAGAGATTATTAAAAAGTATATAAAAATGAAAAAACACGACCCCGTCGTCCGCTGTGGATGATTATCTTAATGAGCACTGACACTGTGTGTTATTAGGAGGCCGTAAAAACTGATTAGCCACGGCACTCGCTCATCGCCCCAGTGATATTTATACCACAATTGGCAGAAAGGCTGCACAAAAGATTGAAGCCCTTCATTACACTAATATAATAACTGACTAATAGGAAATTGGTTTTTGCCTGAGCTGCAGACTGGCAGGGCTCCATCACATTTATGGGTGGGGGTCGCAGCGTGGGCGCGGCTGAGAGGATCGGTGTCGGTGGGACACTGGAGCAGAGAGCGACTTCGCTTCTGTGGTCAAAATCGCGGCAGCTCAGAAAAAAGCAACTCTGAGTGGAAAATCTCAAAATGTGCATCAGACGAAAGACCAAAGACGCTTTATTTACCTCCTGAATTTCACTGACAAATCA
>JAUESF010074754.1:2160-13305 GCA_032274765.1 Malacoctenus tetranemus | reverse complement strand
GTGTGTGTGTGTGTGTGTGTGTGTGTGTGTGTGTGTGTGTGTGTGTGTGTGTGTGTGTGTGTGTGTGTGTGTTTCAGGGGCGACCTGGACTGAACGGTATCAAAGGAGAGAAGGGGGATTCTGCTGGTGGAGCTGCATTTGGTTACCCGGTGACTCCTTTTGTCTCACAATAAAATCCTCTTATCAGTGAGTTTCCACTGTCCGAGGGTTAGGCTATGTCAGCATGACCGGTCTTTTGTCTTCATGTTTCTCAGGGCCCTCCAGGTCCCCCAGGGCCCCCTGGCCCTCCTGGGCCTCCTGTGTCGGTGGATGGGACCTCGGTTAGTCCATACCTGTACATTGACATGAATGTTTACATGAAGTGTTGGTGGAACTGTCAACCTGAGACTATACATTGTTTCTGGTTGCTTTCAGGGATTCGATTACTCCAGGTTTTATGGTACGTTCACTGTCATCGCATAAGGCAGGAAATTTTAGGGATCTCCACCTGCCTGAACCTGCTGTTGTTGTTTTTCAGTAAAAGGAGAGAAAGGTGACCGTGGCCTCCCAGGGGTGCTTGATGTCTCAGGTAGCCTGTTTCCACCAGCCTCACTTAAAGCCTTTATTGTGTAAATTCACTGAACCAGTTTCTGCTGCAGGTTATGGCTCGGTGGACATCTACACCCTGAAGGTACTGACCCTTCTCCTCGTGGTCTCTCCCGGCCACCTCAGTCTTTGATCACAGTCCAGTACTGTCGGTGTTTGTTGCAGAATCAGCTGAAAGGTGAGGCAGGAGTGAAGGGGGAGAAAGGAGAGCCGGGTGGTGGGGGAGGTTACTACGACCCTCGCTACGGAGGAAGTGGAGCACCAGGACTTCCCGGACCTCCAGTAAGAAAACAACAACCACTTATGACATTTATAGTTGCTTCAGTTTAAGACTTTTGCTTGCTGTCTTCTCAGGGACCTCCTGGAGAGTCAATTGTTGGACCCCCCGGCCCCCAGGGTTCACCTGGATCTCCTGGAAGAGGCTACGATGGTCAACCTGGACCACCAGGGCCTCCTGGTCCTCCTGGTCCATCTCTATCTGGACGAGGAACTCAGAGTGAGTTCCTCGGAGCTCTATCTTCAAGTCAAATGCTTTACGAACTGGTCCTCAGTCGTTCTGTTCAAGTGGCAAATTTTGACCCCAGCCAAACGCTGGGACCCAAATCAATTTTTCAGTTGTGATTTAATAGTAGAGGGAAGAAACTGGGCTTCACCCACTGTAGCTGACGAGTGTTCCGATCCAAATTGCCAACATGTTGAAAAGCAGCTCTACTGAAAAAGATCTGGGGTCAAAGGTTTTATTTGGAGAGTCTTGAAACTCTCTCAAATGTGAATCCACAAAGAACTTTGGTGAACCGGGATCTCGTTCTGTCACAACCTCAGCCATCAACATTCCTGGACCTCCAGGACCACCAGGAGCTCCTGGGCTGCCTGGACACTCTTCAGGGGTTAGAGAACTGTTACACAATTCTCTTTTAGACGTTTATTTACGTATAACTTCAGAACATTGAAAGCGAGAGTTTTGTGTGTGTCTGTGTGCTGATCTGTAGGTGACAGTGTTGAGATCCTATGAGACCATGAGAGCGACTGCAAGGAGGCAGCCTGAAGGTTCCCTTGTCTACATTATCGACCAAACAGATCTGTACCTCAGAGTTCGAGACGGGATCCGTCAAGTCCAGGTTAGATTTTCAGCACCTGGTCAGTGATCAGATCTTAGGAAGGGTCTGTGTTTGGAAGGTTCCTGCTGGAAACAGGGAGTTAAACTTGGATTAAAGCTGACTCCATCTTTGTTTACAGCTGGGTTCATACATTCCTCTGCCCAGAAATGATGTAAGTGGTTCTCCTTCTGATACCTCCTGAACATTGTACAGCTCCTGATTTGACACTGACATCATGGTTTCAGGAGAACGAGGTTGCAGCTGTTGAGCCCCCGCCAGTGGTACCTTACATCCCAGACCACCATTCCAACACAAACACCTTCAGCCACGACTCCCAAAGTCCCCCTGAGAATCCAGAACCTAGGCCACAACCAGACCACCATCCAGATCCCAGGTACATCCCAGAATACTGGCCAGATCCTCCATCTCAGCCAGACCCCCGGTACCAGCCAGATCCCCACTACCCGGCGCCAACAGATCCTAGATTCCCGAGTTACACAGACAGGATAAACCAACCAGATGGTCGATATTCAGTCCCAGACACCCGTTATGCAGTCACCCCCCAAAGGAGACTCCCACCTCCTATTTCAGAGACTCTTGTCCATCACCACACTGCAGGACCTGGGGTAAGAGAAGAGGCTTCTCCACAGTCAACTTCCTGCTGTTTTTGTGGTGAATTTCACTCTGAACATGTTCTCTTGTAGCTGCACCTGATCGCCCTGAACAGCCCTCAGACCGGTGCTATGAAAGGTATCCGTGGCGCCGATTTCCTGTGCTTCACGCAGGCTCAGGCCATCGGCATGAAGGGAACCTTCAGGGCCTTCTTGTCCGCCAAACTCCAGGACCTCCACAGCATTGTCCGCAAGGCCGACTGGGACCGCATGCCTATTGTTAACCTGAAGGTAGGTCATCCATCCATTGTCCATCCAACTCACCACCTACCCAATCATCCATCCCTTGCATTCAACCATTGCAGCATGTTTTTAAGTCGCACCTTCCCTGATGACTCTTTCATTTGACTCCTGTTTAACAGGACGAGGTTCTGTTTGACAGCTGGGATGCCATCTTCAACAATGGCAGGATGAAGCATGGCGTGCCACTGTACTCCTTCGATGGCAAAAATGTTCTCACTGACAGCACCTGGTAAGGCACAGATCAACTGCATAGTGTAACTAAAGCATCCTACTGGGGTCACAGGAGCTAAAAGGTAGTGTGAGAGCTGTGACATTCATGGTAGCCTCCTGGGTCACCATAGAAGATTGAAATAAACTAAAACTCTCTCCACTTCAGGCCGGAGAAGATGATGTGGCACGGGTCAACCGATGGCGGTCAGCGACACGAGGACGGTTTCTGTGAGACGTGGCGAGTCGGCGAGCGGGCACTGACTGGCATGGCATCTGCGCTGCAGAGTGGCGGCGGACTGCTGCAGCAGAGTTCCAGCAGTTGCTCCAGCTCCTATGTAGTGCTGTGCATTGAGAACAGCTATTTGGGCCATGCCAGGAGATAGACACACACTCATTCAGACACATACACTGACTCTGTGGTGCTTTGTAAATATAATTTTCTCATACGTATCTGTGTATGTACGTTACCTACTCCTATGTGGTGCTAATCAGGTACGTCACGTCCAGTTTGAGCTCAGGTAACCATAAGGACCCCCCAGCAGCCATATTGGCATTCACAGTGTGCCCATTGTGTGCTTTGTTGTTGCTGGCGTGTTAGTTAGCAGCGTCACTCAGTCTTATGTTCATTTCAAATTAAGGAAGCTAACTTCCTGTTAGCTCAGGGCTTTTTCAAATTAAGGGACGAAGTATATGTATCCCCTCTTTTGGATGCTATTGTTTCCAGTTTTTAGAAGTTGAACAAATATTTTGACTGTGTGTTCAAAGTTTTAAATTTCAAGTCTTTATGTGTGATTGTAGTTTATAAAGAGCGAGTAGGTAATTCAGAATATTCTTAGTTATCATGATAATAAACTGGCTCATACAGGTAATCACCATTTCCCCCAGTGGACAAAAATGGCATGATTAATCTTTAATATACTGCATCTTTAAAAGCTGGAGTGTTCTTATCATGTGACGCTCCAGGTGAAATTCATTGAACACTGACTTCAGTCAGCTGAGCTAATTCCTATATTCCTGCCCAATGCTATGCTAAGACTGATGTTTCCTCCTAAACTGACCTGTGTGTCCATCAGTGACATTTAGTAAAGTGTTTCTTGAGTTTTTTTTAACCTGCAACTCTTTGTGTTCGCATTGCTTCAGTTTGTTTAGAGTTACCAGACACAAAAAGCATATTTATTTTTAAAAGCTTTTTCACTTGTAACACTTATGTATGAGTCTGTGTCAGAAACCTGCAGAGTTGTTGCATCATACTGAACACAAACACATCACTGGCTCTGACTGTGACCAGCTGCATGTGTTACCTTCAGGTGTCTCCTCAGAACCACACGTTGCACTGTGTCTCGTCCATTAAAAACACTGTGTGGAAGAAGCTGCATCCCTCTTGGACTTGTGCTGATTTAAAAAAAAGTCTTTACTCAGACGGACCAAACGTCTGCCCAAAAAAGATGGAGTAGCATGCTCAGATTTGTCCTGGTTATCGTCAGAGTAGATAAACGGTACTAATAATCTAGTTTCCAACTTGGTCATTCAAGCAGGTTTTTCTCTGCAGGTTGGCATGAACAGAGAAGTGTTTGCTGCACATGACCAAGCAGAAAAAAAAACTTCAGGCATCGCTGCAGACTTCCATGTGTAAGTTGAGACCGTTGATATCAGGGGTGCAAGCAGTGAGAAGAACAGCCACATCACCCTTCAGGACAACTGTGTGGTCAGAAACAGGAATCCGTAGGACACGTCAAGTCCTCACAAGAAGACGTATTTAGGGGAGTGACCAATACCGGTAGGACGAGTTATGAGTGTGTGTGTGTGGGGGGGGGAGCAGGGGGTTAGCCACAAGTGTGGATGGAAGTGGTGTTCACCCCTTCTGTCACTAACAACTGTCAGAGGTCATCAGTCATTGAGTAACTTCGAGTGTTCTTCAGTTATTTTGATAAGTCTTGTTTTACATCGTTCATATTGTAAAGACTTTAATGAAAATCTAAATCTTCAGTGGAACATCAGTATTTTGTTATTCAACGAATGGCCACAGTGTAGCTGTGCTGTTGAGCTGGTTTGGATGTGTACACACTGTCAGCCTGAATTAAAAGCATTTGGTGTAAACTGGAATGTGGCCACACATGGATGCAGATGTGATGGGACGGGTCTCCACCTCCCCTCCGTCCATCTTGATTGCAACAGGTTTTGCTAATGATGGTGATTGCTGGGTGGAGAATGAAACCATCGCTCTTTCAACGGACAAAGAGCAAAGCCCTCAAGTGTGGCCTTCATCTGGAGGGATGCAAGGTGTCTCTCAGGTGATAGCATGACCCGGTGTCCTCCCTCTGGAGACATGTGTAAAGGGAACCCCAAGATGAGTTCACACATCCTTATGTGACCACTTTTTCCTTCAACAGATGGGGGAGACACGGCGGGAGAACCATGGTCAGGGTGGTCCGAGGCCTTGTCATCGCCTCTCAATCAAAGTAGGAATAAGTTAAAAAAATTACACGTTATCGGAGTTCTCAATAGTTTTATGAAGTTTTTTCATGTGAACGGAAGTAGTTTGAAGTTGTGTAGTTACATATGTTGAGAAAGAGAAGTTTTTCCGGTGTGTCAGTGCGAAATAAAAGCCCCAATGTAAATAAAAGCGGCGGAGTGACACGCGACGACCACCAAAGTCCGTCCACCGTGAGTCGTGATGCTCTCGGAGCAGTTTCCCAGCAGGACTCCGCTCTGCACCCGTCATTTGCACCGTCTTGCTAGGCCGTAGCCCGGACGCCAAAGTGGCTAAGCTAGTTAGCAACAGCGGCAGCTCAGAGAGCCTCGCTGTGGGAGCTAAAGCTAGCACGCTGTGATATCGAAAAGTAAGTCGTGAGCGCACTCGCTTTCACGGCAGTTCGTGACGTCCTCGAAAATATGACGAAACGTTTCATTGTAACCCATAAATACGTTAAATTCAAACAACGTGTGGCCTTTTGTTGTGAAAGTCCAAGACGGAGGTGGTTTTGCGAAGCGATGTCGCTACTTGACTGTTTTTACAGTTCCTCCTTTTGCCACAAGATGGCACCAAGATAGCATTAAATCCAACTTTCTGCACGAAGCCCCTTTAAAACAGCTTCCCTGTGCAGTCTGCGCTGACCGGGGACCAGCAGGCGGCTCCGTCCGCACTGTTGGAGGCGGATCACAGGTTTTCCGTCTCATTATATTGTGCGTGAATGACGTCATGTCCCACCAACACCCCGGACTGAGCCGCCTGGTGGTCCACCTCCCTCAGGGAGACATTTTCCCTGAGGGAGAAATGATCAGTCACTGAAACATGAAAGATTGGACTGGAGATGAGAGTAGAAGTGAAGGATTGTGGGTAATGTAGTTTTCACGGTGTGCTTTATTTATACACCACATGTGCAGAATCACCACCAACAAACACAGAACAAGCTACACGCTGCTACAAAACATCTGTAACATCTGTACATGTACAAAAAGCAGTTTGTGCAGATTTTCTCTTCTTGGATGGGGCGGGGGGGCGGGGGGGGCAGTCAGTCTGAAATCTCCACAGTCCTACACAGGTGTGTGTACATGTGTATGTAGACGTCCGTGCAGTGTGTGTGTGTGTGTGTGTGTGTGTGTGTGTGTGTGTGTGTGTGTGTGTGTGTGTGTGTTGGAGACAGTAAACAGAGTTGTGCTTCTTTTCTGAACAAACATTAAGTGTGACCCTGTACACGGTCCAGGTGGAGCCCCACAGCAGGACTGGTCTCCCTGGGACACAGGTGTGTGACGTTGCTGCAGCACAGCGCCACCTGCTGGGAGTGATTGAAGCTCGAGGCACTGGGTTTGTGAGCACCGAGAAGGATTGGTGGCGATGCAGACGAGTGCAGCTGCACTTTGACCTCCGTCCGCGAGGCGCCAGCTGTCCCTCAGCAGGTCTGATGGAGGGACAGAGTCTTAAAGTGCTCCGCCAGGTGTCCAGGAACCTGTGCTGAAGGTCAGGTGACCCGAGGGAGGTCTCACTGAGGCCCCACCTGGACTCTGGAGGCTGGATGTGGAGTGGAACCGGCACAAACTGATCGATGATGTCAAGTCTGACGTGGTCGGGGCAGAACCTTCCCTCACTTCCCTGTTTAACACCAAGTTCATATTCAAAGTGCTCATTGGTCCTGTGGATTTCAAGTGGGTGTGGCCTCACACAGCCTTTCCTCCATGGTGTCCCTCTCAGTAGTGCTCCTCGGAGTGGGCGGGGTCACAGAAGAAGCGAGAGCTGCGCTTGGCTGAGCGAGCCGTGAAGGGGACGGTCTTCAGAGCTGCAGCGAAGACACGTAACAGCCAATCAGACGACAGCTCGAACGCGGCTGAAAGCCTGCGACCAATGACGTCACCTGTGATGATGTCCTCGATGGCGCCGTCTTTCCCCTCGTAGACATGGCGGCTGTCTTTCCCCTGTTTGCGCCGCAGCTCAGTGATCAGCTCCTGCTGCTGCCGCTTCCCCCTGTGAGACGGAGACTGGACAGGGACACGTGGTGAGACCAGAGAGGGAGGAGGAGGACGAGGACGAGGATGGACTGTCCCAGCTTGCTCACCTTGGTCTCCACCTCCTCCTCCTGCTGCTCCTCCTGCTCCAGTTTCTCCAACAGCATCTGCTCCTGCCGCCTCCTCTGCTCGTTCTCCTCCTCGGCCAGCTGAACATGTGAAGACACGTGAGGACACGTGAAGACCGTTTCAGTGCGTCTTTTCACCTGGCTGGAGGTCATGTGACCAGTTCCATCGGCTCGCCTTGATGGGAGGAGCCTCGGACTGCTCGCCTCCGAGAGGAGGCGCCGCCGGCTGCAGCCACTCACCCGGTAAGCTTTGATGAAGCGAACAAAGATGGGGAAGAAGACGGAGGGCGGCATGGTCTTGGAGCTCTCTCCGAAGAACTTCACCACGTCCTCGAAGGCGTCCTGAAGGCGGGACAGGAAACACACCGTTGGTCTGCGCTGCTCGGCGTGCAGCTGCGTGCGGCTGCGTGCGGCTGCGCTCACCTGAGCGATGCGAGCGTCCTCCTGCAGCTTGCCGAGTCGCGACTCGTTCCTGCTGATGAAGTCCTTGAGGGTGGCGTTGTGCGACACGCTGAACTCCCTCCAGGTGAGCTCCATGCCGCGCTGCAGCTCCTTCACGTCACACAGCACGTTCTCCAGACTCACTGCGCCACGACAACGCAGCGCGTCAGGGCGGCCGAGCGGCGCTCCACGCGCGCTGCCATTGGCCGACACACTCACCTGCCCCGGCTTTGTCCACGTAGTGCAGCTCGTTGTAGAAGAGCGACACGTTGGCGTACTTCTCTCTCACCACGTTGGCGATGTAATGCAGCAGCGTCTGCTTCCTGTCCGTGGACTTGGTCTCCAGCAGCTGCACGCAGCCACACAAACAACGCATTCATGCGTTCATCTGTTCACCACACTGCTGAGCTCAGCATGAGTGCAGCAGCAGCAGCAGTCAGAGGCCAGTAGGGGGCGCTGAGGCCCAGCTGGACGCTCACTGCTGCACCAGCACACACTGGTCACAGCTGGACCACAGCTGGACCACAGCTGGTGTGGTGGACGGCTTCAGCTGCGGACTCCTGGACTCGACTGCAGCCAGCAAGGCCCACAGCGTTTCACTCACTCACTCACTCATTCACACGTTCACACGTTCAGGATGTGGATCAGGGACACTGACACACTGAGGACACTGAGGACACTGGACACTGTGGACACTGAGGACACTGAGGACACTGAGGACACTGTGGACACTGAGGACATGGAGGGGCTGCGGGGACTCACCAGGTCTAAGCTCTGCAGCTTGAAGCCGTACACGGCGCCTCTCTTGCTGCTGTTCATGTAGTTTCCCAGAGCCAAGATAATCTGCAGGGAGGCGAGTCAGAGTCACACCTGTTCACCTGACTGTGGTCACATGACCTGGACCAACCAGTGAGGCTCACTCTGCGCCCTGCACGCACTGAGCAGACCCGGGATCAGAGACGGAGCCACCAACCTCCAAGATCTTCTTCAGTTTCTGGGACGACTTGATGGACACCGAGGCGGCGATGATGGCGTGAAGTTGCTGAGAGACACAGAGAGCCCAGTTACACGCGCCCCCCTCCCCCCCCGCCCCTCCCACAGGTGTGGCCAGCTGTGCGTCTCACCGGGGTCAGCATCTGGATGTTGTCGCTGAAGTTGCCCATGAAGGTCATGATGGACATGCGCTGGCTGAGGCGCTCCAGCCGGCTGAACTGCAGCATGAAGCGGTCCTCGTCGCTCAGCGCCTCCACCGGCTTTCTGTCCCTCTCGTACTGCCGTAGCAGCTTCACCTCCGCCTCCGTGGGCAGGAAGCGCATCAGACACTCCACGAAGTCCACGCGGACGGTCCTCAGGTCGAACCTGCCGTCAGCACCAAACGTTTGCTCAGTGGCACCGAGTCGCCCACGCCCACGCCGCGCCGCGACACCTCGCCGCCGGCGCCGGACGGAGGCGACGGCGCGGAGCGGCTGCACCTACGTGTGGATGGCGCGACAGATGACCTCGGAGCTCTGGCCCGCCTTCCTCAGGGTGATGGCCAGGTTCTTGGCCCGGTTGGCCTCCAGCAGAGACACCTTGGACGGAGCCTTCTGGGGCAGCTTCTGCCGGGACAGCGTCAGGTCCACGGCCGGGCCCTGGGCCTTGGTCTTAAAGAGCTCCTCAAAGCCCTCCACGTCCAGGTCCTGCAGGCAGACAGGCAGGCAGGCAGGCAGACAGGCAGGCAGGCAGGCAGGCAGGTAGGTAGGTAGGTAGGTAGAGAGACAGACAGGTAGGTAGGTAGGCAGGTAGGTAGGTAGGTAGGTAGAGAGACAGACAGGTAGGTAGGTAGGCAGACAGACAGACAGGTTGGCAGGCAGACAGACAGGCACAGACACAGGGAGGCAGACAGACAGGCTGTGGTCTGCCCTAACCCTCACCTGCAGGATGGACTCGTCGTCGATGTCGTTGAAGACGGTGCCGTTGATCTGGCTCGGCTTCAGGGCGACCCAGTTCAGCACCGGCATCCTGAACTTGGTCTGGATGGGCTTCTTGATCTTCACCGCTGCGCAGGTGAACATGTGGACACACAGAGGAAGTCAGGCTCCGCCCCACAGAGGCCACGCCTCCCTGAACACCCGTGAACCTTTCAGCGGTAGCGCTGTGACACAGTGATGCAGTGAGACGGGTTCAGCTCGGCAGCTGCTTCGGGGCAACAGAGGAGGTGAGGAGGAGGAAGATGAGGAGGAAGCAAAGACTGAAGTCAACGTACAGAACAATTTGAGCGGACCCTCTGTGAGCAGCGGGAGAGAACAGACAGCAGGTTAACGTCCTCCTCCACCCGAGGCTCCGTCACTCCCGTTGCTCCGCCTCTGTCAGCGCCTGGCGGACGCGCGACTCACCTGCGAGTCCCGAGGTGAAGATGACTGTGGGTGACCCCCCTGAGCCCGGGAGGGGGGGCGCCACAGGGGGAGGAGGAGGGGGCAAAGGTGCAGTGCTCAGCTCGCTGGTCCGACAGGGCGGAGGCGGGGGGGGCGGAGGGGGAGGCGGCGCTGGGGGAGGCGGCGCTGGATACGGCCCGTTGGACACTGCAAAGAGCCACGCGGCCGCTCAGTGAGCACAGAGACCCGCCCACTGGACGGCGCGTCTGATTGGTCGGAACAAACCTGCTCCTGGCACGGGCGGAGGCGGAGGTGGGGGGGGTGGAGACGGGACCCCTGGATCCCCACTGACTGCTGCTGCCATGCAGTGGTAGGCCACCGTCTCTGGGCTGTGGACGGGGGGGGGGGGGGTGAGCTTGGTCCACAGGTGACGGCGCTGCTCAGACGAGGCGTTCTCACCTGGGGGACAGGGCTACGCCCGGCGGGGGGGACGGGGAGGCGCAGTCGGCCACGCCTCCATCACCTTCTCCTCTCTGGGGCTGGGGGGCTCCCGGCCCCCCCGCCTGCTGCACCTCCTGAGCCTGGCGCTCCAGGCGGCTCTGCCGCCGGATGGTCTGGTCCTTCTCGCGGACCATCCGGCGCAGCGTGTGGACCTGGGAGTTGGCGCTGGCGTACACGCCCTGCGGGGGGGCGCAGTGAGGTCAGGACCACTGGAGTCACTCCTGTCATCACACTGGGGGGTGGGGGAGGGGGGGCACTGACCCGCAGCTGGTCCAGCTCCTTGTTGGTTTGCATCAGCTGCTTCTCCAGTTCAACGATCTTCAGCATCGCTTCGTTCTCCATGTCGAGGACGCGCTCGGACATCTTAGACACACACAGACCAGCGTCACGTTGCGTCACGAGTCCCGGTCCGAGTCCCGGTCCGAGTCCCGGCTCAGCTGCTGGGGGGGCGGCGGCCTGTCTTACCGTGGTCAGG
>JAUESF010074536.1:0-11084 GCA_032274765.1 Malacoctenus tetranemus | reverse complement strand
GTGCGTGCGTGCGTGCGTGCGTGCGTGCGTGCGTGCGTGCGTGCGTGCGTTTGCGTGTGTGTGTGTGTGTGTGTGAATGTCTGGGAAGGATGCCCTCCTTTGTGGATCCGTCTCCGTCTCTCTGAATGGTGTGTGTGAAGGTTGCTAGTGTAATATGAAGGACTGTGCTCCACTGCAGGAACTTTTTTTTGTTCCCCAAATTGAAAATCTTTGGTTTACTCAGGTTTTTGAACACTTTCATCCTGAATTAGCCTCACCTCAAAGGTTTCTTTCAATTTCCCAATTCACTGAGCTGCTCTGTGCTGAAAAACCCCGACCAGGTTGATCACGCTTACAGTGTCCCCGTCTGCCTGTTCGTCTGCTCACTTGCTATTTTTGTGACTGTAAACCAGCTCCGCAGTGTTTGCTTTTGATTGCTTGGAAAATGTGTCTCGGCGAGAGATGGAGAGGAGACAAAGGCTGACTTCCAGGCTTCGTTTGGCATTCTGGCAGAAGAAGAAATTCATGTGAATGAAAGGATAGCTGATACGCTGGAGCTGAGCGAAGGTCACTTGTGGAGACAAAGTTGCGAGCAACTAAAGAAACATATTTGGTGAGGTTGGGAATCAGTTCGGGAGGGAGTAGCGTGCTTGTCAAGTTCAGGTTGCATGCGTGACTTCCTTGAGGTGTCAGAATGATCGCTGTTTGCCCATGAAGAGCGCATGTATGACGCTCTGCGCATCTTTTTTAACTCCCAGTGAACACAAGCTCAGTACTGAACATTTAGTATAAATTCCAACCAGTAATCTGATATTTAGGCTTGATGATGCATATTCATCCAAGCTGAATGGACAGTTCCCATTACTGCGTTACTGTGTACAGGCAGCAGACACAATCCTCAGTAGGCCGTGTGAGCGTATCAGACTGCAGCCTCCACCAGCACACAAAGCAGACTGAGGGCCTGAACGGCTCAAAATCAATCATGGTTCCACACTTGTTGGAATCATTGAATGTTGAAGGCTTCCACGTCTTTGATGGAGAATGATTTAAAGACAGAGAGCTGGATGCAACAGATAGAAGTGTTGAAAGTTCCATCCTTTCGATTCCGCTTATCAGGCGCCAGGTCACAAATCAAGGAGTTAAATGATGTGCAGGTTCTAATCGTGCTCTGAGTCAGATGGTCTGCATGCAGTGTGTGACCAGCCTAGTGTCTAGAGCGAAGAGAGGGTGAGCAAGTAGAAACAGGAGTGAAAAACATAGTGACAAGAGGCTAGAGGAGACACAGGATATATACTGAGTCACAGGTGGCCACTTAGCAGACACCTGACTGGACCGTGGTGTGGCAATAAAGTTACAAGTGAGTTTGGCCTGTTGTTACCAGGCGACTGTAACTGACATATATGAAATGGTGAGCATTCTTTTTTTCATGCGGTCGGGGGATAACCAAAAGAACCATATCCCAGGGCCAGGCCCAAACCAATGGTGACAGGTCAACCAGACAACATCCCCTGGAGGTGATACACCCAAGCCCCCCACCCCCACCGGCCAACAAGTGCCTAGCAGAAAGCCCCCATGAGATGATCACACCATGGGGACCGCAACCACTTGGTGTTTAACTGAGTCATCCCGCCATAAGGAGCCTGACCTCACAAGCTGTAGCAAGCTTGTTTTAAGTACTGACTCATGGAAGACTTGCATCAATCAGCATACCTGACAAAGATGCCAGGTCAAAATTTAGTACACCACTTGTTTGGTCTATTGTCCTATAGGAAACAATTATCAGGAGACCTCTGCTGATTTACTATATAAGGCCTCAGCTTACAGACTGAGATTTTTAAAACAAACCCTCTGTTAAACCCCCCGACAGACCGATTGATCACCGACTGCTGCTGAATGACTCCACGGGCCCTGTTTGACAAGTGGAACTGTCAAAAAATAAGACGCGTCATCCTGTCAGGACGTCCTTTTGGATGAGGGCCTGCGTTTTTTAGAGGTTAGGTGCACGTCGTAACCAGCAGACAGATAAAACGCTGGGCAAACAAGAAGCGACAGCACCATGCGCTGATGGGAAACGCCTCCTCTGACCTTCATCGCCTCTGCTTTGAATCACAGTCTATTTTCAGAAGCAGAATTCTTTTTTTTTTCAGAGCGTTTCGCTCCGCGTTCATTCAGATCTTTGAGTTTATCTAATTTTTTCATGACCTGGTGGGACACTCTGAAAATGTAAAAAATGGTGTGGGCAGCTGGATGGCTCCAGTGGTTGATAGATGGGAAGAGTGGAAGAACGAGTGGGTAGATGGATGGTCGGAGGGATTGAGGAACGGAGAGATGGACGGTTTGTATGGCGGTCTGCCATATATCCAGGCACTGTTTTCACAACAAAGGCCTCACCATGGCTCCTCTTTTGTCTCGCCTCTGTTTATTTTGCCACCTGCGAGTGCGAGGGGAATGGGGTCATTTCAACAGCAGTGGGGTCCTGTCACACACACGCACACACACACACACACACACACACACACACACACACACACACACACACACACACCGACACACACACAACTAGGTCAGAGGTCAGTGGGTCAGTGGATCTGTGATAAATCCAGATCCAGTCTGATTGACTGCACAGCTATTTTGTGTACATTTCGTAAGTCCCGAGGTGAATTAGGTAGAAGTCCGTGGTCAGACGGAATGTTTGAGGGTCACTTGCTCACAGTCTTTGAGCGCTCGGGGCATTTAAGGCCACTTGATTCCTGCGGGGAGCGCAAGCACAGAAACGGGGCTGCTGGGTTTGATCAGGTTTATTAGGTGTCTGAGCGCAGAAATCACGAGTGATGCTCGAACACTGCAGAAGACCTTGTGATATCAATTGAGATGATATTCTCGGCCAAGTGAAATTTAATGAAGCCCTTTTTTTAGCTACCTTAATATTGCATAGAAATATGATTCCTAAGCATTTAAACATAAACCTCCTTTACTTTCATAAACTCTGACTGAAAGCGAAACATCATAAATATACTAGCTTGTAATCCTTGTCCTCACTGACGTCACGCAGTGTAAAGCGATTGCTGCAGAGACCAGTAAAAGTTTTCAATAATAACTGTTCCTCTTTCCACATGAACTAAGAAAATTGTGAAGTTTTATCGGTATTTATAGGTCACGAGGGATCATGTTGCTGATTGGTCCCAAATGATATCAGGCACTTGGCAGTATTTAAATGAATTTGGCATATTAGAGTCAAAGCTATGTAAATAACATTAATGTAAGTGTAATTCATGATTGCTTCACGAGGACACGGTATATATGGTGTTTTCACAGTTTGAGTGTTCTCGTCATTGATGACAGAAATGAATGCAAAACACAGATTTCTAACAGTTCAGTCTCACAGAAGAAGCAGCAGCTGCAAGTTCCTGGCACTGTGCGTGTCTGCCTAATGTTAGATTTAGTGTATAGGTGGGGTTCATTTGGATTGGTGGCAGCGGCTGCTTCAGCTCTCGTGGTGATGTTGAAGCTCCAAGCCTCCATCAAGAGGTTTTCTTCATGTTGCGATGGCTCAAAAGACACAAAGCTCCACATCATGTTCCGTATAGACAAAACAAATCTCTCTTAAGAGCCATCACAAATAAAAAGCTTTGAGGATGTACGCTGCACTGGTGCCAAGTGTTGAGCATGTCCTCCCTCCAGGGGAGGAGTCGCAAGGAATCTGAACCACATGGACAAAACCTCCGAACCTTTAGACATGGAGGCGCACCAGCTCTACCCAAAGCGTGTTACTTGGATGTCACTTTACTGTTAAAGGTGCTGCCTTTTAAACTTGAGTAAGAATTCAAAGACGCAACTTACAACCTTTCAATATGTAAAGGTGACTAACTCTGGGGTTTTTTACATTTCCAGTCAGGTTTGATTCGCGTCTCCCAGGAGGAGTATCTGATTGCCCCACTGCCCCAGCACCTGGCCACACATCACAACTACAGTGCGCCCAGTGGTCATCACCCGCACGTTGTCTACAAACGCTCCGCGGAACACATTGTCCACTGGAGATCTAGCAGCTCCTCCAGCACCAGCTCGTCCAGACCCAACAACCCATATCTCCACCGCCACCACCATCAGCAGCAGCAGCAGCAGCATCTTGACATTCAGCACGGGAAGCTGCAACGGCAACACTTCTGCGGACGCCGCAAGCAATGTATGTAAGGGGATCTTTGCATTTTATACATACTCGGCCAATAGCAGAATCAAACTGCATCCATGTTTTATTCCATGTATTCGAGCACTGTGTGCCATGATGGATGCACTCAATGGATTGTTTTGGTGCTATTTTTTTCTAATTGGGAACTGACCAAATGTTTGTCAAAGGGTGAAAGCACCAGGAGGATTGGATGATTCTGCACTGTTTTGTTAAGGTCTTCAGCCTTAACTTGATAGTGCTCTGAGGCATGTTTTTTTAATGTTTGTAAAGTATGTTGGTATGAAAGAGAAAACGTTTTAGATGATCAAGCTTTGTTCACCGAGATAGGACAGTGACATGCATCAGGGGTTTAGAAAAGCACTACCCCGAAAAGACAGGGCTGTCAAGTGGCGACCTATCACTATCTCCGTATGTGGAGGCTTGACTGAGACCAACTGATTCTGGGTTTGACACAACAGTTTGGAAGTAAACAGAGATGAGAGGATACCATATTGTACGAAAGCATCACCAAACATAAAAGTTGGACTGATGCAGCCAAAGTATGACGTAGATGGTCCCACCGTCTCAGACCTTCCTCCGCAACTTACCAACACAGCTCGACTGACAAGTCACATGCGGGCAAACTGAGAAGGTCAAAAATGCGTTACATGACATGCAGCGGGAACATGGCTGGAGCACTTTGGGATAGCGTGGCTGTCAAGGTCAAAGAAGCTCAGGGAAACCGTTTCTGCTCCAGAGCTGTGATTGATGACATAAGGTGCACGAAGAGCATCTGACCGTCGATCCTCTTCAAGTCGTACCCCTCTCATGATTGGGAAACACATGAGCAAGTCCCAGGTCGCACTTGCTGAAGGCAGCGTACACAATCAATCACACGTGCTCTGTTACCTTCTTGGATAACTGAGGTAAATAAATTGTGGCCATCAACTGACCACATATGGTCATTTTTTTAATCTGTCATACTGACCTGCACAAAAAGGCTTCAGCCGACAGTGCAAACAAATAGGGACAAGCACCAAGACATTCTATAGTTGTAGTTCTATTTATAGTCAGAGAGATTTGAATGAAAAGATGTCGTTGGAAAGAATCAGAGAGCTTGGTCTTTTATCTTTTTCTCTTGTCAGAGTGCAACACTGGCCTGAAGTTACGACGTACGAACAGTTCATGGTTTCATGTGCATTTGGAGTGGTGAAAAGAGGAAGTGTGGGGAGTGAGTTTCCTGTCCTCCCAACAGCAGAGCCTGTCCTCTTGCCAACTGGCATGAGCCAGGAAGTTCACCAGCCATTCAAACAACCTCACGGCCAGTTTCTCTCCCTCCCTCCCAGACGCTCCCAAGCCTCCGACGGACGACCACTTCGTCATGTCTGACGAATTTGTGGCAGCGGAAGCGGACGGGCCGGGGAGGGCGAAGCGATCGCCCATCACCTCCAACAGGATGGGGGGTCTGAATGTGGAGACCCTGGTCGTGGCGGACAGGAAGATGCTGGAGAAACACGGAAAGGAGAACGTCACCACCTACGTTCTCACCGTCATGAATATGGTGAGAGCAACAGCATGAGGGAGGGAGGGGTCGGAGGTCGAAGGAGGTGCCACAGAGCATGGCACACGATGTAGTGCTGATGCGTGAAGATCTGTGGGAGGCTGCTGCTCCTCTCTCGCTCTCTGTGACCCTGTAAACCGGGGTACATTCCCTCCTCTTGTCCTGCAGTGGCGGCGTCCAACCAAGTTTCAATACGTCCCTGCTCCAACGCACCTGGTTGTAACAACCTGCTCATTATCAGGCTTGGTTCTTGATTGCATTCAGGTGTGTTGGAAGCATGAAAAACACGCACGTCCAAACACAGCAGTTACGAGTGTCCGTTTGTCGCAGTGGAATAATCAGTCATTGCTATTTATTTTGCCCAAACTTCAGAACTGATCTAAAGGGAAGGAAATGAATAAAATGTAAAAGGAAAATTTAATTGTATTAAAGATTTGATTAAAAAAACTGTGTTCTAACTGGGATCAGATGTTTGGTTTGGTTTCAGGCAAAAAATATGATCATAAAAGTGGGAATAAAATAATCCTGGATAACCACCATAATCCTGGTTTGGTGAAGCTCCGTCAGAGCATGCTGGATGATTTCATCAAGGCCAATTCAGGATAAGAAGGACTCGGAGGGGTTGTTCAAACTAGGTGAAACGACTCCGATTCCGCCCGCACTTTTGTCACAGAGTGTCTGAATGTGGAATCAGCCTGAATATGAACAAAGAAGGCAAAGCCCTTCAGAAGAGCAAAAAGTCTGACACGCAAACCAGACTGTAGCAATCTGTATGCTCCTTTGACTGCTTGCTAATATTACTAATGTCAACCTTGTGCAGGGGGGAGCACTGCTGAATGTTTGGACCCAGTTGACCAATGAAGTTGTAGACACTACCACTATGTAACACCAGAATTTGTTTGATAACTGTGCTAACTGCACACATTAAATTGTTATGGTGATTTATGCACGTCCAACTGTGGTGGAACCCAATCCTGGATTAAAAGATCCAGAATGCCTGAGAAATCCCGGCTTTTTTTCCCTTGTGGAGGTTTCAGTTCACAGATCTGTGAGGGTGCTGGTTGGTGCACTGCAGGACATGAAGTAGCACTGGGTTATTTTATTTATATTGTATTGTATATTTGTTTTTAAGATAGCCACATGTAGATTTTAATTCATGTATTTTTACAGGTTTCCAGTCTGTTCAAAGACGGCACCATTGGGACAGACATCAACGTTGTGGTGGTGAGCCTGCTGTTGCTGGAACAGGACCTGGTGAGCACAGAACAAGTCGACATTGTTGTGGTCAAGTCATGTGTTTTAAGTCGCTCGAGTCATCCTGTTGTTGGTAATGTGGAAATGTGGGAATGCATTAAGGACTGTCTGCACATTGTTCCTGAGTGGAGGATAGACTTGGAGGATTCAACTGACAAAAGTTGTTCAAGCCACAGGATTGCTTTTTGTTTTTAATCAGACACTTCTTTAAAGATGCACTACATAACTTTTAGACCTAAAAAACATGCTTTCCTGACTCGTTTTGATGGCACACCAACATCCATTAAGCACATTTTTCCAGCCGTCACTACCCAACGGCGTCCCGTGGCTCAGCCTCTGCACTATGTAACTTTGGGTCTCTGGGACGCCAACTTACATTGCGTCTGCAATTTCGCTTTATGGCACTTACGTCACACACTAACAACCGTATGTAAACACACCTGGCTGCAGCTAGAACCGGACGCTGTGCACAATGGCTGATCCAGCAAAGAAACCTAAGAAGACATTGTTGGAGCAAGCAAGAAAAAGGAAGTGAGAAAGCGATAGAGCGAGAGACAAGACGGGAGTCAGCACTGGTTTGGCGTTCACTGGCTGGAGAGAACTGAGAGAAAGAACGGGGTACAAGACGGATGCAGAATTAGCCTTGTTGCTGTTGGATCGGTGAATAAAATACTATTAGCCACATTGTTTTTGTGTCATAGTGTTTGCTCTCTCATAATGAAATCCACCCGTGTCAACAGTGTTGTGGTCTAAAGGGCTCTTGGCATGGTTTGGCTGATACTTCCATGTTATTGTGGCTCAATGCAGCATAGCTTAGCTTATGCTAATCTTGTTTTCATGTCTGGTGAATATACTGTACCTTGTCGATGGACATTGTAGCTTTTTATGTGCTTATCTTATTGTATGAGCATCATTGAAGTTTGGGCAATGATGTTAACTCGCAAAGTGCTGCTGACACGGCGCACAGATGAACGTTTGGTCTTACGACAGTATCGTACCATCCTAGGACTTTAGGGGGCGATAGAGAGCAAAAATCTGCAAAGTTCCGTAGTGGGTCTTTAAAGGCTTGGAAGACTCTCAGAATGAAAGATGGGTCATTTTACTGTAGATGCAGCTCCCATGATCTTTTCAAAAAGTCACAAGTATCACATAAGCTCCTCAAACAGAGCAGCATATGAACTAATAAACAAATAAGCAGGCTGAGGACTGCGAGCCATATGCAGAGAGTTGAGAGGAATTAGAGCCATCATCACTTTGACCTCGACAGCAGGCGGGCACGTCGCTCACTCTTCAGGTTCCTCCTCTTCCAGCTCCTCAAGCTCCTCCCTTCCTGCCTCCAGCTCTGCTTTCTTCGCCTCCTCTTCCCCTGACTCCTTCTCTAGCTCCTGCTCCCTTCTGCTGTCTGATGTTAGACTGGAGATCGCACAGACTTCATGGCTGCACACTGAGGGCTCCCACACTGCACCACTGATCAAACCAACAAAAGTAGACTGTGTGCATCAAACGCTCATGCTCTTCTTGATAGCTACAGTTCCAAAGGGGTTAACCAACAGACCAACTGCTGGTGGTAATACACCAATTTGTTGTTTGTCAGCCTCTAAGGAAACACAGAGCCTGACGGAGAAGTGGAGCCTGACACTGATGCTTAACAGCTGCTAAAAAACCTAACACTCATCTCTGCTTGGAAACAATGTATCAGAGAAATGAGATGTTTGGATGTAGTCTTGCTGTTTGCCATCATTCTCATTCTCGGTACTTCCTGTTGTCTTCACACAACCTTGTCTTTTTGTGCCAACTCATCACATAGACTGCTGCCATAGACTGGGTCCTCACACTGCACCCCTCCCCATGTGGTTGCTGCCTCTCCTTTGGTTCTTTCTCCTCATCCTGCTCCTCTGCCTAATTGACGCTTATGTGTATCTGTTTGAAGGTCCGGCCCGCCTCAGCAGAGACCGAATGAATGAAGTGAGGGTTCGGAGCAACGCACACAGAATTGTTGATAGAAATTCAGAGGAGGATCGGATGTTCGAGGGTGTCGGGAAAAGTTCAGAGGCTGGCTGGGGAGCTGTGCTACAGTTAAAGAACTAGTTAGGAGGACTACAGCCACTTCATTAAAAACAAAAGCCTCACATCTCTTGAACCTGATCCAGCTGGTTTCCTTGAACAATTCCTCACCCAAGACCATTTTATTTTTCTTCTGTGATTCGAAGTGGTGGACCTGACACTCATCAGGGTGGGGGGTATTTCAAAGGAACCAGCTGGATCTGTTTCAAAAGGTGCCAGGTTTGCCTGTGACCTGACCAGCCTTCTCTATGTGAAATGGTTGGAGTTCTCCTGTTCAAAGGAGCACTGTCCAATGGGAGCAACGAAACAATGCAGTGAGGATCAAAAAGCCTGAGTTTAGTGTATGACTGTACAGCTCAGTCGTCTGCCTTTAACCCCCCCCCCTCCAAATAGTGTTTTTCACTAAAACACCACGGTTCACAAGACAGCTCTTATTGTGTTGAATTATCAGATTTGGATGAAAGGAGTTCTTCTTGGTGACTGTACTTTCTCTATCTTCATCTCCAGCTGGGTTTAACCATAAACCACCACGCTGACCAGTCCCTCAACAGCTTCTGTCAGTGGCAGTCGGGTCTGGTGGGGAAAGGGGGCAAAAGGCACGACCACGCCGTTCTCCTCACTGGCTTGGACATCTGCTCCTGGAAGAACGAGCCATGTGACACTCTCGGTAAGACAGGCGCTGTCCCGCGGCAACGCGGCGAGCACCGGATTTGCCACTGAGCGCAGCAGGAGATGGTGCGAAATACCAACAGCATTATTCTGGAGCATTATTATCCCGTTGACAGCAGGGACAACTTACAAATCTCTGCAGCATATAAATGTTGTCGTTTCTGGGTGTCGAGGTGATAAGTGTGGGTGAAGACATCTCAGCAGTGGCAGGCATTTCCACTCTCAGCTGTCAGACATTCTGTCAGGGAAAACTGGTAGTCACTTGCCAGTGTGACCTGCTTATTTTAAACACTATTGACTGTAAAAATGCAATCGAGAAAAACATGTTTGGGTAATTTGTGGCATGAAGAGAGACAGAATATCAGACTTGCAACCTTAAAAATCCTCCATTAAAACGTTCTGGCTCTCACTTGAGAGGACAACGTTTATTCCTCAACACTTTCTCCATGGCTGAATATGACATTTTCAGCGGGGACAAAACCTCGCCTCACCCCCCTCTTCTCTCCACCTCTGAAGGCTTCGCCCCCATCAGCGGTATGTGCAGCAAGTACAGGAGCTGCACCATCAACGAGGACACGGGACTCGGCCTGGCGTTCACCATCGCTCATGAGTCGGGCCACAAGTACGTTTCACAGGAAAAAAGGTTTTTCTAAATGAGACTTCTCTGTGAAAGTTGGACGCAATAATTTGACAAAGAGTAGTTTCACAGCTCAGTTGAATCAGCTTTTACTGGTAACTGCTCTCAGTTCAGCCTGACATGAAATAGATGCAATCGTAATGCTCCTGTTGGAGCACTGCTTTGTTCACTTTGTGACCCTCTATGAGAGAGTAATGGGAACCGCCTGAGGCTCATCAACTCTGTTGTTGTGTTTGTGAAATGCAGGACCACTGGGACCAGAGACCCGCTTACTTTTTGTATATTAGGTCACGTGTTGCCGTAGTACTTGCATACCTGTCAGAGTCGTTTCATCCCTTCGACTGATTATCTGACTTCACCTGTACATTCTGCAAGGCACAGCTCCAATGGGAGCAATTAAATACAATCGCGTCTGTATCAGTTATAATTGCTGCTTATCAGTAACTCTGTGGTTCTTTCCAGCAAATGAAAAAAAAAGCCACAGAATAAAGCACATATATTAACACCATCAACAAAGGTAATGACTGGTGCAAAGTGCAAGTGATCAGAGATGTGATTGCGCCTGTGTTTCGGTTGAGGGTGCACAGCTAGCGTGGGTTTTATGATTGGCTGGGTTAGAGTACAAACAGTTTTTAATATGAAGTCTACAAGTTTGTTTTTTTTTTAGCTGTAACAGAACAATCTTTATTTGTATTTATTTATTCATTCATTCATTCATTCATTCATTCATTCATTCATTCATTCATTCATTCATT
>JAUESF010074396.1:0-13343 GCA_032274765.1 Malacoctenus tetranemus | reverse complement strand
ACGCCTGAATTCAGCCTTTTTGAATACAAAAACTGCATCACAACAACTCGCTGCGTCTCCGTCTGACACCAGCAAAGTGAAAATGGCCAAATACTCGCCAGCGTAACAGCAATGATCAAAGTAGCCGCTCAGCAAATGGATGCAGCTTGTCGTCTGTCTGGACACCACTCAGTAACAATGAAGGCTTTTGTAGAAGGACCACTTATCCCACCGTTTGCAGTGCTTTACTTCGCTGACTGCTCTGATCTCAGTTAATCCCTCATTTATTTCCTCTGTTTGTTTGGCTGCCTTGCACTTCTGTGCATCTACCTCCTTGTTCTGCCGTTTTCCCTTTCATGCATTAAAAATGACCAGAATGGTGTGACAGAAACGTTCAAGGCTGCTGATTAAACCTCTGCCTGTCACAAATTTCGGTGTGATCAGTCACAAAAACAGACATTTCAGAGGAAACACCATTGCAATGCTGCCTTTGGCCTGTTTATTGTGATTTGTAAAGACAGTTTTGTATCGTCGAGAAATGAAAAAAAAGTTACAAAAGTTACAGAAACATTCTCAACTTGCATTTTTGCCATGGGGGACATTGGGGCTGTAAAAATCTGCATAAATGCTTGAAGGCTCAAACAGGCTGATTTACCCAACACAAATTGATCTATTCAGCCCCACGACATTTGCAAAGACTAGAAGTAAGCTTAAGAATAAAGTAGGAGACGTCTCAAATGCATGGGCTTTATCCATAGTGTCCAGTTTCCACTCCTGCAGCTTGATTAGAAATGTCACGCTCAGCCGCCGAGTTCAAAGGTCTCCATAGTGTGAAACACAGTCGTCACCTCGATTAACACAGTATGAAAAACTGCTTAAAAACAAATGGTCCAGTGCTAAATTTAATGCTATGATACAGCTGGAAACAAATGTTTTCAATAGAGTTGCCCGAAAAACTGCTAACTCATGTTCATTGGTGTGTTTTTTCACTGGCTGCAATTGGACAAAATGGGGACTGAAAAGTATAAATAAACCTGACCACAACGTTTTCAAAAGGAATTCCCGTCACATACGTTTCTTTTTTATATGTAACAAATGTTTCACATGTTGGCAGGAGGAAGGGGAGCCTTGTTGCTTCAACGTCTCAAAGGAGAACTACAGCGAAGGGGAACTGAGGCGTGGAACCAGAATACTAATGGACGTCGGCTGCGTGGTGCTGCTATAAATTAACTGCCTTTTTTTTGTTAGAGATTGTTATCATACTATTTGTGGCTTTGATATTTTTCTTAGCCCATTTCATATTGCTATTGTTAACAGAAAACACCATAAAGCAAGATGGTGTTTGACATGAAAACTACCAACAAAAAGCATCTTTACATTTCCTGCCTTGTATTTTTTGTGTTTTTGTCACCCTCCATTTGTTATATTTGGCAGTGAAAGCATCAAATGAAAAACTACCAGTAATCCCTGTCATGCTTTCAAAAGAGACCTGCTAGTTTAACCTTTTATTTGCACAATTAGGGCCATTGTGATTCTTGGAATATCAAAAGATTTCATGTCCAAACACGTATTTGTGTCCTCAAACATTCACTAGGAAGAAGAGTAGAAGCTTAGGCCGATTTTTATGACAAAGCACAGCATGTCTAATCACTGAGAGGCTGTATGTGGAGTATTTATGTAAGCCTCGAACATTGGCAGATCAGTAAATAAGCGCTACAGTGATGAACGAGCTTGCCATAATCAGTCACTCACCTGACATGCTGCAGGAGAGTCGTGGTGTGAGCGCAGGGCCAACTTTTGTGTATCACTGACAAATCCTGTTGTATGACACGGTCTTTCTTCCAGATCATGAACAGAAGGAGTAAATATGTGAGGGGGAAAGCGAATGAGCGGATGTGTGTGCGTGCATGCGTGTACACATCAGCACCGCGGAAGAACTGATGTTAATTGTGATGAATTATGTGCACGGGGTCTTTAAACAATCCATCTGGAAAGCAAATGCACTCACGGCTGATGGCGTGGTTTATGTCCCACGTCTGTTCAACCCACCAGACTGAACTTTAACAGTATTTATTGTGGTGTCTGGGATGACCTCCGAGTGAGGCAGCAAAACTTCAAGAAATGCTTTTGAAATGGCTTCACACAGCAATCAGCTTCTGTTTTCTAAATACAGGGAACTTGGCAACACACCGTCTTGCCCACCTGCTGCAACGCACCTCATTCACACGAACGAATCGTTATCAGGCCTCTACAGAGCTGGAATCCAATCCAACCATTTGAACTGGTTGTGTTGGTACAGGGGGACTTTTAAAACATGCAGGGCAGCGAGTCTCCCAGGACCACAGCAGGAAAACACCACAAAAACAAAACTCTGCAAAATTGCTAAAACACAAGGGAGGTTTCATCGCCCCCCCCTCTTCTCCAGCCATATAGTGTTAAACTAGAGCCTCACAGACTTGCACAGCCCAGCATTCCTCGGATTTATGTCAATATTGAGCCATTCCTGGAACCCCACAGTTCAAGTTTGTGACCAACCTTCCAACCCCACCAGAAAAAATAATCTCTTCCTCTCCTAAACCGGCGATCGAAGGTAACCACAATTATCATTCAGACACCTGTTTCAGAAAAAGACTAAAAGGAGCATCAAGGAGAGGCCACAGGGAGCTGCTACAAAGGTTACCACCTGGACTTTTTTCAGAGGATAACGACTCGTGCAGTGCATAATATTTTGGCTACAGTTGCTGTGTACCAACTTTTTATTAAAACTATTTTTCGGGTTGTGCCATAAAGCGGCACATTTGCTTTTTGTTGCAGCCAGAGGTCCATTCTCAAATTGGATCACAATGACAATTCATTCATATCATCGATCCTTGGTCGATGGATGACCAACCAAATCCTTTGGCAAACTATCAAAGCTGCGAGGGTGCAATGAAATGTTCTAAAACTCTAAAAAAAAAAATCCTCCAAACTTGCCCTCTTGGCACTATGACTCGCACTAGTTTTTGCAGTGGGTATCAGCAGGATGAGTGTGCTGTAAATTTAAAATGCAAACTCACAAAGTCTGAAAAGTGGCATTCTTCCCGAGCACAAGGGAAAAGACACAAAGAGGTCATCTTTAGTTGCTCCGCAGGAAAACGTATTTCCATAGGAGCATGTTCCCTCTGCAAGTGTGTTTCTGCTTACTTTGTTGTGTTTAAGTGATGTACACCAACACACCAACTCATCAAGGCGATCCTCTCATGCGTGAAGGCTGAAATGGTGTTCAGTCTCTAGGTGCACTCTGTGTTTGTGTGGGTGTTTTCTGCAATCTCATGGAGTAATGATTTTGTTTCAGCTGCTCGGTGTTGCACATATGTTGGGTTCGTCGACCACAGGCGGTTCAAAACTCTCTTCTGTCACTGCTCGGCACGTCAAGGGACTCAATAATGGAACTGTATCAACACTCATTAGACAGAGCATAATCACTAGCTACTCACAGCGTACTTCATGTACAGAAGCAGCATCTACACTAATTTGCAGAAATAAGATACCGTCGTCTAACAGAAAATGTGTAATGGAAGTTTAAAGACAGACATGACCAGGCAGATCACATCGTTTCAGTATTTACCCTAACATAAGGCACGCCGTCGTGTGGGTTTTGAGAGGTGCAATATGGAGTCCTCCAGAACTGCTTCATCGGAGTGCAGACGGTCATGAATCTCCATTCAAGCTCACGCACCCAGCACACTGCGCCAGTGGCAAAACCTGCACTACCAACACTCCGAAAATCTGTTCATGTTAGCAAGATAACAAGGAAACAAACTGATGCCAGGGCCCTGTCAATTCACATCATGATGATGAGCAAAACAAACAATGGCACTCTGTCTGCTTCCTGGTTCCTGAAATCAGGCATCCATCTGTAAGAGGAGTGACACAATGTGTCTGCTCTCTCTTCTAACTACTGGTTACTCATCTGCTTAGTTATTTAATTAATAACTAGGGCAAATGAGTAAAAATATCTTCTAATCAATGAGAGAAATTGGCATTTCTAATAGCTTCTTGATGAATATGATGATGGTCAGACGACATTCAGCCCTACATTTAAACTATGTACATGTTCCACACGAGTGTCACTTTTTAACCAGAGCTTTCTTTTTTGTCACGCTGTGCTTCAGTTTTACTTCATCCCGATCTGCATGGAAAAACAACAGAGCTGGACTGACAGTTATTGATAGGTAGACGATAAACACAGGAGGAAGCGGGAGCAGAGAGTCAGTTCAGGCTGACAGTGAAGGGCGGCTGAATCCAAGCAGGAGAGTGCAGACTGCTCTCATTACGCTCCTTTTGAATATCAACTGTGTGTTCGTGAGGACGATTGTGTTTGCTTACAGTTTGCAGCACTGCATTGATCTGATGGAGGAGGCCTGTCTGTGACCAGCAAAGCTCCAGAGGAGGGTGCAGGAGAACCTGCTAATTTAAAGAAGTCATTACATCTGGACCATCATATCGAAGAACTCTCATCAAGAACACGTTTGTTCAGTTTGAACCATATGTATGGAAATGTATGGTGGTGGTGGGTGCATAGGGAGCTAATAATGGTGACTTATTTTGAATATTAGGGTTTTATTAGAAACTACATGATGCAAAATTGTCCTGTTTTTGCTACTCATCTGAAATGGACCAATCTGCTCTAATGTTTGTCACTCCAATTACAGCCACACACCACTTGAGAATGACTGCTGGGAAAACAGTCACTGTTGTGGCTAACACAATTAGGTCGTTTGATGAAGAAGTCAATACATAGATATTCGCTTGTTTTCAGATAGAAGGGGTTTATCTGAACAAAGCTGTTACAGGAGTGTGTTTTTGAACTCTATTAGACAGTAGAGAGAGAGAAAGAGGAGAGGAATGTCGATATCTCTTCCGTTTTACTATTTTTCCCATAGGTAACAACGCTGCGCAGCAATTTGTCTTCATCTCTTTCTCTTCACCTTTTCTCCGAGCTCCCTTCTCTTTGCTAAAACGTGACATTTCTCTGTTGTTCACCTTCCCTCTCGACACCCATGTGTTACACATTTGGTTATATTTCCACTTCCAATCCTCTCTCCTCCTTTTGAGAGGCTGCACCTTTTTGTATTGGTGAGCTCGTCTCTCTCTCTGAGCCTCCTCACTGCCTCCCTGTTCTCACCAGCGGGCCCACCAGCCGCTTTCCTCACAAAATGAGCAGATAATGAGACGTGCTGTGCCAGGGCTGAACACCACCTCACAGCCCTCCTTCCATCCACTCAGCGTATGGGATTATGTTAATTGCTTTGCCGCTTCTGTGTCCGATACGAATGTAGGACACACGCATGGATACATATGCAGCATAAACAGCAAACTTTGGAAAATGCCACCCAATCCACAGTTTTATTTGCCACGTCAATACATCACTGGTGAGTGACATTTTACAGGGGAAACCGTATTGATTGAGATTTACTCGGCAGCACACGATGTATCATTCCTGCGAAAGCAAATTGGCTCAATGCTGGGATAGATGACCCAGCAGAAATGTGTGGGGTTTTCTTTCTGCTGCTGCGTGTGTGCCAACAGTCACTGTCTCGCGGGGTCACTAATGCAGCCACTGGAGCCTGTCGGTGCTTTCTGTTCCACGGAAGGCAAGTGTTTACCGAGTGTTTACAACTTCCTCTCTCCTTTTCTCTCCCTCACAGACTTCTCCTTTTGCCACTTTGTCAGTCATTTGAAGGTGCACGACGTGTTTGTGTGTCCAGTTGGAGGTCATATTTGGCACTTGCTTCACAAAGTTATCTTGAAGTGAAGCCAACACTTTCACACGCAACTCACAAATAGCTGCAAAATTCAGCTGTTGATCAAATCAGCAGTTTGAATTGTAAAACTGTAATTGCAAAAGCAGATATAGCATATTAACATGTCATTTTCAAAGGCTATTTCACCTGTTAAAGTCAGACCCACAAGTAATATCAAGAAATCAAAAGAGAAATTAAAAATTAAGGATCTGTTGAAAAATGCAGGCCTGCTTCTAGTTTAATAAGTGAGGTGGGCTGTAATTCCATTGTAATTGCCTGGAAGGATCACTGTTGGAAGGTGTTGAAAGGAGGGAGGCTGCTGGACTTAATGTGCTGTCAGGAGGTGCGCCTCAGCTCCTCGTTGACAAACGCTTATCGAACACCAAAACCACACGCAATAATTACACCCATGAGCCATGACAAATGAAGAAAATGCGCGACTTGCGCGTCCCGGGCATTTCTACACCAGTGCTGTGAACATACTTTGAAAATCACAGAAGACAAGACATAAAATTTTAATTAGACTTGGATCCAAACTGCTCCAGGCTCGTCTCTAATTCCACCATTTTTCTCACCCTGCTGAACCTCAAAGTCCACCTGTGATTGAAATTAGTTTGTGGCCTCCGAGGGGATGTTGCAACACGACAACATACAAATGTAACACCGAGCTGAACCACAAGTAATGTCTTCTGTGATTGATTGTCATTCCAAGAGCATTATAAGTGATAAAAGGGACATTTTATGATCGTTATGCTGACAGTTAAATGTTTTTTTTTCCATTTGAATTCGACAAGGCAAGAAATTAATTTTTGCATTTGGAATCCAACATGAAACTTTAAATGAAACTGACTTTAGATATTTGTGGTGCCTCCAAATTGAATCCACAGGATGGAGCATCACTGGATTGTGTGTGTTCAGTTTATCTTTTCATGCATAAAATTAAATCATGGGGGCGAGGGGAGCTGGAGTGCTCCTGCAGACTCGGTAGTGTGATATCACTGGACCCCCATTTACTGTTGCTTCACAAACATTGATGGAACTGATGTGTCATCTTAAAATGTTCAGGATAAAATAAATACAAAACTGTTCTAATCAATAAAAACCAGACCCTTGCTCTTCGTTTGTGCTTATTGGTACTCGAGCTGTCAGTCAAGGTTAGAGAAGGTCAAAGCTGCATGCTAAAGATGGCTGGAGAACACTTGTTTCCATGGCAACTTCAAGTTTATGAGAAATGACTGACAGGCACACAAACTGTGGTCAACATGGGCCGTAATCAACATTCAAGCCTCTTAAACCAAAGCCAATGTGACTTCTTTGCTCTAATCGACTAAATGGTGTGTGCTTGTAACAAAACACCACATGTGTCTGTTTGCAGCTCTTCATGAGTGTCCCAGTTTTGCACTGTTGATTAGGCTAGCAATTACTGAGGCGTGGCTAAAGAGGAGGAAGCCACGGTGACTTGTGTAACCGCCAAGCTCTGGAAAAAAGCCGATCAACGATAGTAGATGAGAACTCAAAAAGGTCGGTGAAAAGTGAGAACGTTGTGAAAGATTTTGCAGGAGACATTTCCCTCTCTCTCTTTTTTTCCGCAATGTAAGCATCATGTTCGTTATTTGGAGGATGCAATAAAGAGACTTGTGTGAAACTAAAGTGGCATAGCCTGCATGGCTGCCAAGTCCCTGCCAATCAGTTTTGAAGGCTTGAATCCATCTATCTATCTGAAACAACTAGATGGAAGAGAATGATACGCAAATCATTGAACCGCTACAAGACAATATCAATTACAATAGGTGTAGCCTCGTTTTACCATTTCTGAGTGACAGGTGTGCCATGTGATGGTTATCTGTTGTTCCCATCTTCATACCTCAGTTATACCAAGTGGTTAGTTACTGGAAACAACAATTTAAATCCTTCTCTGATGCACATTCCTGTCATCATGAGTAAATAGGTATTTGAATGAGGGAAGGGATCACAATGGGGGACCACTGGTCCTTGAGGACCACAGTCCTCCAACCCCGGCTTTAAGAGACAAACAGTAATGGCTGCCCTGTTATCAGGCTTCCTACAGAGCTTCAGGACATCACATTAAGGTGTGTTTCAACAGGGAGACATTAAAAAAGTGTGTTGGATGGTGGCCCTCCAGGACCACAAGTGCCCACCTCTGAAACAGACGAGCAAACCTGCTTATTGTTTTGCCTGATGAGGGAGCAGGAGAAGACGAGCCAAACCGCTGCATAACATTCTCATTTATTTTCCTTTTGTATGTTCGGCTGCTCCGGTGTGCTCTGACTCAACGTTGCTCAAAACACTGAAGTAATTTTCGATGCTTCTCTGGGGGCCCATGGACAACTTTCACCGGGGCCTTTTTTCATTTGTATTCAAACAAACTGCCAACAACAACTTTACAAGACAGTGAAGTGACTTTGTCTGTCATTTAGCTGTAAATGTGAAGTGCAGAGTGGCCAAACAGAATAATTAATGCAGCCTGTGATATGACTCATTGTCCTGAAGCAACCTGAAAAGCACTGGACACCTTAACACAACAGTGTGACAGCCCGCGAACTGTGCTCCAGTGATACTAGCTAAATGCCACACACACACACGGATACACACACGTGCGCACCGTTTTGAGAAGCACATGCACCCGAGCAGAAAATTGGCATGAATGTGAGACGTTTGTTCTGATACAATCTAAGAGATGAAGCAGTGAAGCTCGTCACTCTGTATAATCTACCACGACAGCACCATCTCCAGCCACCTCTTATCCCTTAATCACTCGAAAACATTCATGCAAACACACATTATGTTACACCCAGACAAGCACAACCGCAGGAGCACACACAGTGTTACCCCAGCGAAACATTATATGGAGAACTTTTGCAATTAATTGATAAAACTTTACCTTTAGCTTGTGAATAATTTCCCATCCAGCATAAAAATGTTTTGATATTCGAAAAAAAGTTGAGGAAGAAGGACCATAATTGCTGGGTTTAAGCCTGGAACTCTGCTCCATTCAAACTTTCTAAGTCACTCAAGGCAAAGTCGGAAACCTGCAGGGTTGGAATGTGCTCAGCTGAGCTGTGAAAAACACCTTAATTTGTCAGAAATCATTGCATAATTAACCCAAATCATTCAACTAACTCAAACCTGTAATTATACCAAATAAATCCAAACTGCTCTCAATCTGCAGTGCGTTCTGACTAAACGAGAAACGTATTTCAAAAAGGGGGGGGGGGCAGCGACACACGAGCTCACCAGCAGGACACGAAGGAACACAAAAAGACAGGGCGAATGTGCTCTGCTATGAAATGAGGTGTAGACGTGTCCTTGTGAAGCGATTCAAGCGTTTCAGTGTGTGAGAGAAATGTGCACTTACCCAGAACCGTATGACTATTTCATAAAGCTACAGTGACAAAACAGGGAGCGTGTCGGTAACAATAGTGACAAAGCTTCACAGGGAGGGTGACACACATCTCATGTTTGCATCAGTAATCAAACAAAGGCAAGTGTGCTCCTGAAGCTTTCTCAGGGGGCCAGTGTGTGATGGATAGAGCTAAAGCAGCTGGAGAGAGATCACCAGTGACCGTGGTTTTTTTCCCTTCTCACTGCCGGACTGGGAGGTGTTGACCGATCTATTTTTCACTGGGCTGAAAAGGTGCCTGTAACTCAGAGGAAATTAAGGTCAAACAATCTCTCACACCGAGTGGCAGGAAACTAACTTAGAGACTGTGGCACAGATGTCTGCTGATATCGTAGAAATGATGTCAGAATGCGGATGTTTCCAGTTTTAGCCATTAAAAATAGACACATCTGAAAATTCTGTATGTATTTAGTTTAGATGGGACAGAGATGCATCTCCTGTATGACCTTATGCTTGAATAGAACTCAACTTATTAACACAAAATGAGGGAACATTTTGGTCCCTTCATTACCTCACAGTTTACTGGACTGGCTGTAGAAGCTGTTGTGCTGACAGCCCAGCTAAACCGTTGGACTGAAAAAAGAACTTCAGGTTGTTTTGGGATTTTTTTGTTTTGTTTTAAAGCAAGACACTGAATCAAACTGTGGCTTTTGAGAACTTCTTTAGGAGGACAAGGATGCTACACTTCTATAGAGTCTCTTACCTTTTGGAGTTCGGCAACTCCGGAGCTCGACAGCAAAAGCAGCATGATACAATTGTGCACTCAGCCTCAAAAATGGGCTGCGAGCTGACTCACAGCTTCATCTCCAGCTTCTAAGAGAGCAGCTTTTAACGCAGGGGAAATTTCATCGAGACCAAGAGAAATACAGCAAGTGGGTCATCGTTTACTATCTTCCTCCCTTTAAGGAAAGGGCTCAAGGCAATCACAACAAAACTCGCTTGGTGCCAACAATGCCTGTGCAGCATAAAAGTCTCCTGAACAGCTTCCAAACTGATACAGCTGCATAAAACATTCCACATGTCAAGTAGTGTCTGTTCAAACCATTGAAAACCCCTTTATTCAAACAAAAGCATTGATCAGGGTCTACTGAGTAGGGGGGAATTATCATAAGCCACGTTTCACCATCCTAGCAAGCAGGAGCTTCTACGCTGTTCATGAATTTATGTTGGTGAGTGTCTGTCTGATCTGGGATACTGTGGAAACATGGCAGGAAGCAGAATTTTTGTTGTTTTTAAAACAGAAAATAACTGAAAATATTTCCCAATGACCCAGACTGCAGTAGACATAAAATACTTGTGTCAAAGTATTAATACATGTGCACTGTTGCTTTTGACAGCCTCTGTTTCAATTCTTAAGGGTTTTAAGTCTGTGTGCTTTTAATTACTTCAAAATTGCAAATCTGACATCCTCAAAAACTAACAGCAGGGCAGGAATTTGACATTTCTCCCTGGAAAAACTCTGAAAAGCACTCCAAACATCGACACCTGAATCCAAATGTGCAAACTCTGCACCGGCAGGCTGAGCCCTGGTGGACGGAGAGTTTATGTATTCTGATGTTGACTGAGGTGCTCAGAATGGCTACGTGAGTTCACCAAGGTGCAGGGGTGCGAGACTGCAAAAAGGAGATGAATTTGACAGCCCTTCCACTATAGCCTTCATATCGACACCCAAAATCTAAAATATGAATCAGGCAGCCATACAGGCGCCAAGTCACGATCAAAGCGTGTGCATGTCTCGTGAAGCACTGAATAATTCTGCACCAGTTAAGAAATACATAGAAAATATGATTTGCCATGAACTTAATATAATAAACTGTCCCATTTTCCTCATGCTGTGAAACTCTGTTGTAAAAGGAGAGAGAGAAAGAGACACAAGCAGAAGAGTTATGGCTCCTATTAGTTGATCGCGTTCAGAAAATAAGCCTAATCTTCAGGCAGATAAACCTTTAATCATCTGCTTTATGTCCAAGATTGTGTTTTCTTCATAATATATATATGAACAAATCATCTGTACGTCTGTTTCAGATGAAAGAAACAAACCAGCCTGTAGCCAGAATCATTCAGAAATCCTGTTATTGACGCGTGGTTTTTTTGCGTCACTGTGCACTTGTCTAACCTATTGGAGAAAGTGAATGTTGGCCTGGTTTGAGTAAGTAGAAAAAACAATTTGTGATGTCCATGTAGAGCACAAACACTCAAGACACACGCTCAGAGAAGAACTGTAAGCTAGAAATAGATAAAACAGACTGGATAAAATTCTACCAGGCAGACGAATATTCAAGTTTGGACTTCGTACATTGTTGTTAGCATGGCGATATTAACACAATATGTCCTTGTTTCACCAAAAACTGTTTGTTACCATGTTTGGCTTGAAATCATTTATCTGCACATCTGTTAATTAGGTTTGTTTTTCTTCACTAGTTTTATCCTCATTTACTGGACATTACGATGTGAGATTTTCTAATAAGATATGATGATTAATATTCAGGCATAACACCAAGCCTGAAATTGAAAATTAGAATAAAAACACCGTGCGAAATTATCAAGACCAGGATCAGTCAACCCATTAAGTTGCTAATGGAAGCCCAGTTACTCTCATCAGCTGATACCAGAGCTGTAAGCACAGGACCAGTCCAAACAACACAACACTGAGTGAAATGAGTGACGTCATCTGTTATCGGTTCATTTCTCGTGAGAAATTTACATTCGTGCCACATATAGCGGAAAAGAGAAACAATGACTTTTTGGAGGTATTTGATAGATGACATATTCAGGAAGATGTAGTAGAAAACCATATGGCCCTATACAGTCAGCTTGAGTGCACGCTGCCTGCGGCCTACAGGTGTCACTGGGCAGAGGGAATAATAAAACAGAACCTACAAAGTGTTGAAGTGAAGCCGACACCTGGATGTGCATTTAAGGTAACAGGGAGCGAGGTGAGGGCTGCATTCTCATTGATTTCTTCTCAGCGCCTTTCTCCTCTCCATTCTAATAACCTCAGGTCCAATTCCTCTGTCGGCCGAAGGGTTCAGCAGCAGGCCAGCCAGTGAAAGAACGCTCTTTGTGTATTTACGTCAGTGGTTTTGAGAGTTAAGGATTTTGAGAAACCTCCCCTGTGATCAAGCCACGTCTTTAAAGAAAAAGTTCAGCTTCAACCAGAGACTGCCGCACATCAAACAGAGCTGGAGATGAATGCTTGGCATTCAGCTTTTTCTCAGACTCCTGTTTTTTCTGGAATGTGACTAATACTGCTCACATTTTTCTCTATTTTCTCTTCTGCTTATGTCCAAGGAGAGCATCCTACTGTGAGCCGAGGAGATACGTTTGAAAGGAAAGCATCATGAGGAAAGACAAAGATTATGTAAGAGATAGTGAAACCTCAAGGTGTCAGTGAGCTTCTACTACATTTGTTGCCAAAGAATTAAAAAAACTGCCAGAAAATTTCCCTTTATGCTCGCTAAGTATCCTGATAAACCATTCAAATCACTTGTTTCAGGTGAACATTTTTTGCCAGACGTTCAGTCATCCAACTTCACAAAAGAAAACAAGACAGGAATGCATCGTATTGTCAGCCAATGTTTGGCATTTCAACTTCCACTCACACCTTGGAGCGGGATCGTCCTGTTTCTTGGCAGAGCTTCAGGGTCTGAGCAGAGCTTGTTGGAAACTCTGCAGTAGCAGCAAAGAGGAGATCCCAGAAGGTGCTTTGTTTGCTATGGCTGCACCACGATAAGCACCAACTGCCTTCTGGTGGAACCCCGAGGAGCGGGTAAAATGAGGAAGGAGCCCTTTCTAAGCCAAGATTGGACAAAGCATACTTGAGGAGCAGAGAGGTTTTGGCATACCAGAGAGCCTGCAGCTGCTGTGTTTGTCACTACCTGCTTACATAATGTAAAATAAGCAGTTAAGCTAAAGGAAATTTCCAATTTCCCCTTTTGTAAATCTCAGGCGTGTCGTACAATTTAGAGGAGTTTTGGTGAGTTATTTTCTAATCAAGTCTTCATTTCCACTTATTAGCAGATTTCTGGAGAGTTAAGCGGCTAAAGATATGCTTGTCAGCATCTATCCTCATGAGTGATACGATGGAGTATGTGTGTTGGTGGGAATTGCTCATATTGTAGGGACCTGAATCTGTTTAGGCAGCCACATCATATATA
>JAUESF010074356.1:0-10010 GCA_032274765.1 Malacoctenus tetranemus | reverse complement strand
CTGGGTTTGAAGATGAAAGGATTTTCACCACGATCTGATAAAAGTGTTCATACTTACACTACATGATGGTCTCCAGAGTGTTTTGTGTCCAAAGGAACCAGAAATGTACAGAGATTGTTGAAGGTTTCACTTTAAATAGCGTGAAGTGTTATTTTCGATATCACCTGCTATCGTCCACAGAGCGAAGAGTCGGACCGGTATAAAGAGAGAGAGATAAACACACTGACACTTCCATCAAATTCAAATGACTAAAAGTTAATTTTTGCGAGGATTCACAAGACAGCCTGTTTTTCATCCCTTCCAACTCTGCTAAAAATAAACGTGTCAATTGACTGTAATCTGTTTTTTTATTCTCTCTCTCTCTCTCTCTGTTTTTTGTGAAGGCGAGAACTGATGTGGAAGGAGTCTTAACGTTTCCGTCCTCCTCTGTTAAACGTGAAACAAGATAGCAAATTAGTGTCGCTCCCTTTCAACACCATTGATGTAATTATATCCTGTGTCTGTCACCGCGTACGTCTCCAGCAAACTTTGTCCGCTTGCTTCTGTAGCAGCCGTTGAACTGTTTTTTCGCTGTAGCTGATGTTTTCCAAACCAACGTCGCTCCGAAACCGAACGAGGAAAAACTTTTTTCGGTTTTAACCGCGCATGCGAAATCCAACCTGCAGCGCCGGGGTTCAGTCCGAACACTGGTTCCCCGGCTGTTCGCAGGCTTCCCGTGCTCCTGGCTGAACTTGTTGTCTCCTGCGCTCCTCTAACAAACCCTATTTTTATCCCGGCGCTCGGAAAAACCAGTTTCCACATAACGCGGTGCAGAAGGCGGCCTGTCAGAGAAGAGACACTGGCATTGTGTTCAAAAGCAATGGCTGCAGGCGAGATCTGGGAGCTCTGACTCGAGCTGTGTGCACAGGCTGACAGAGACTCTGGGAGGAGGAGGAGGAGGAGGAAGAGGGGGGGAAAAAAAGAAGAAGAAGAAGCGTGTAATTCAATTCTTGGAGGTCCCAGCTGCTCTGTGCAACACGGGGACAAAGGAAACAAACAGGACCCCGCTCGAGCAGGTCAGAAAGGAACAGACGTTTAATTCCAGTCGCCTCGGCGCCGCCGAGCGCGGTCAGGGGAACCGGCTGACGGACAGCAAACAATTATTGTTGAGCAGTGAAAAAATTATCTCCCAACGCCGACTGCCAAAATCCCAGTGCCTATAGGGACAGATAGAGGTCTGGCCTGACTGAATATAGCACATTATGCAGACTTCTACAGTCAACGACGGGCTGTTTTTTTACACTGAGACCTCGTGCAAATAGATGTTATGATCACAAAACAAGACTTTTTAAATAGGCTGATAAAATAAAGAAAGCCGGTTTGTCTGAGTTTGTACGTTCAGGCTGCATTAACAAACGTTGCTTAGTTTGATATCAGGAGGATAATAAGGAGAAGAGGTGTTAACTAAAGAGACGCAGAAGGAAACTAATGATGCAGAAATGTTGTTTCTCTGCAGAGGAAAGACGACTTCAGTTTTTTTGGTTTCTCGCTGCGTCCTTCATGCCTTTAATCATATCTACTCAGTGTTTCTCCACTTCAGCAGAATATTTAGCTTCCTAACAGGCTTTTAACGAGTCCATTCAGGGCTCTACCTTCCTGTCTGCGGTGCTGTGCTCCGCGGTGCTGAGAGACATTGACCTTTTTTTTTTACGAACACTGGGAGAACGGGCCTGTTTTGCTGTGCAGGATTAACCTTTCATCCCAAACTCGCCTGTTAAGATTTTACGCCGCAAAGTTTGCTTCTGAATTTTTTCGGCAACAATCAAGTGCTGTGCTTTCTGCTGACGTAGACAGCGTGTGTATGAGTGTGTGCGTGTAAAGGGGGAGTTGTGAGGGGGCTTCGAGATGGACCAGACTAACCTCTAATTACTCCCTAGGAGGGATAAGACAAACTCCTTTGTGTCTGTGTCTCCGCGCGCGTGTACGCCCGACTAAATGAGAGTCGGGGGAGACGGGAAGCCAGATGTTCTCCTCCTCCCCGAGCGCTGGGAGATTTCTCTCACTTTCCAGAGGAGCCCGGCGTCCCAGAGCATAGATAACTCACTTGGATAGCTGCAGCGAGGCGCAGGTATGAAAGAGATGTCGGCGCACCGCGGAGCCCGGCAGGTCGAGGAGTGCAGCAACAATCGGGGGAGGGAGGGAGGGAGGGAGGGAGGGAAAGTTGAAGGAAGAAGAAGACAGACGGCACTTAAACTTCCCACAGTTTGTTTTCTTTCCTCCTCTTGGTCCGAGCTGCTGGGAAGCAACAAGGAAACCCGAATGTGTCGACTAGTTGTGCTTCGTTTCCAGTGAGGAGGGGAGGGGGCGTGTCCAGAAAGTGCTCAACACGACCTCCTTTTAACATGACGTTCACAGTGATTTGGTCCACTTTCGCGCGCATTCCCACCGGCACAGTGTGGCCCCCTTAAAGTGGACCAGTTTACATTTCGTTATCAGCAAATATTAATCAACTAAACTGCGTTCATCTCGCACTCTTGATCTTAACAGGCCTCTTTAATGTGCTGTGGAGATAATTAGAGACTTTTCTCTACAAACACCCTCGAATGAAAACCAAACGCTCTCCGTCTCTCGTCACGCTGATGGATTTTCAATATTGGCTCGTTGTGCTGCCGAGAAAAAAGGCGTTTATGAACATCAGCTTAAATCACAGATTAAGGGCCATAATGCTCAACAGCATCCTCTCCCCGATAAAAATGACGGCGTTGTATCGGAAACGCTGCGTGTCGCCACAAAGCCTAATGTTGGAGGGAATAAACGCGAAAGGACCGAATTGTAATCACACTTAATCACAGGCACACTTAATCTTGCTGTGGCGGCAGCAGCAGCTGTCTTCGACAGGTCCTCCTTGATTGAGCTTTTTTTTTTTTGATCTCAGTGGGACTAATTTAAATTAAACAGAGGCCTAATTGGCTATAAAAAGCTTGTAGAAGTCAGTCAAATCCTCGCCGAGAGTTTGAGGGATTTGTTGTCCAATTATGATAATGCTCCGGCTCTTTAGAACACGCTCTTATCTGGACGGACAAGTGTTGTTAAACTCATCAGTTTTCCTGCTTATCTGGGCCGCTCGGCCACAGCCACAGTTTATCTGTGGTGGGGTTGTTTTTTTTGGGGGGGGGGGGTCATTTCTAATCTTGTACGAGGGCGCCGGCGAGGCACAAGGGCGCGGCGAGGACGCGCGGACGCAATAAGTCACGCTGGCTTCCGACAGAGGCGCCCGCGTGATAAAACGCTGCTTCTTAAAACGTCGTTCTGCCCAACATGCGTTCAGTTGGTTTTGTTTCTGCAATATACCTCCGACTAAAACATATTGCTTGTTGCTCTTCCCAACTTATTATTACATTGTTGTTGGGTTTTTTTCCCACCAGGATCGTAGTTTTTCTGCACCAGTGCAGCGCGAGCCGACGTCTATTTACATCCTGAAGATTAGAAATGTTATTAAATTGTGATCTATATCGGGTAAAAAAAAAACACAACAACAAAAAACAACAACATTGTTGAATATAAATCCAGGTTATTAACTCCATTTTTTTTTTTTCACGAGAGAAGTGTGATAAATCTTCTTTGTGCTTTAGATTAACTGGAGAATTCAGAGTGAAAAATAACAAACTCGTTTGGATGGTGAGAAATGTGTTGTTTTCATATTCGGAGCCGAATCGGATTATAAATAAAACACCGAGAGAAAATTATAAGTCGGTAAAATTCATCATTTATTGTGACGACAGAAACCACAAAGGTGATTAGAAAATAGAGGAGGAGGCTGCTGGATGATGTTGACGTGTGTTTCTGTCAGAATCAGTGAGTCGGAGCAGATTAATCCGTCGCTGTGATTAATCTGCCTGAAAGTTTGGTTGCAATTAACCCACCAGGAGGAAAGAATGATGTGAATGTCTAAAACAAGACGCCTGTTCACCTCTACCACGCGACCTCTCACACGCCAACTCACACAGGCACGTCACACGGCTGCTGGACAACCAGTCGTGCAAATCCCCCAAAGCCAGTACACCAACGTTGCTCCTTGTGAAACAAAGAGGGAGACGCTGACGCGAAACCTCACCTGATGTAGCATAAAAGTAACCCTAAAAATGGGGGAGGGGCTGGAGTAGGAGGGGAGGGGGCGGGGCTTCATCTTCACGCACTGTCCATAAATCCACAGATTAACTTCACCAAGGCTCCACGGTCTCGCCTTAAAACGCAAGCGGAGAACGTAACAGCTCGATCGTGTGCAGGACTTCACAGAAGACGTGATGGAAAATACAACACGATCAAGTGATAAAAACTGCTCCACAGTCAGATTTAGGAGACAGGAAGGAACAATGAGTTTTGTAAATTTGCCTGTTTATACACGTCTAAGTGATTTTTAAAACTGAACACCGCTTTTGTTTTTCTTTACTTCGCAGTAAACATTTTTTCAATTCATGGGGCACAAAACATTTTTCTGCTCTTCTTTATTTACCTGTCAAATCGACGTCCTGCAGAGATTTTCTTGGATTGAGCTCAAAACTATTGAGTCACGATGGGCAGTCTGGATCAAGCTGCAACTTTGAGCCGCGTTTGGTGACTTTGTCCCTTTTGAAAAAAATGAATAAAGGAATGAGAAATCGTCGTGGAGAAACCATCTGTAGAGAGGGGGGGGCTCTGAGGGTCCACTCCAGTTGTAAGTGCGTTCGCCTCAGCTGTCTGCATCACCCCCAACCTTCATTATGACTGGGAAATTGCAACGCAGCCATCTGCCACCAGCCCTTAAATTAATGTGTGATGAGTAAAGTTTGTTTTTTCCGGCGGCCCAACAAGAAGGCCGGCGCGCTCGGAGAGGAGGCAGAGATTTGAAAAAGTTGCCAGCTCGTGTTTGGATAACGCGGTCTGAATGCGAGAGAGGGGGGGGGCTCATGAATACTGCATGTGATCTTATGACTCCATTAGGTGTGATATATGCAACTTTGAGGCAGCCAGCATGAAATGATGCAGTTTAATGCGGCTTTAAAAGAGCATTTATCATGTTCACATCAGGGAGCGCTTTGCTCAGGTCGGGGTGGGGGGGGAGGAGGAGGAGGAGGGCGCGGGGGGAGGGAGCTTATAGGTAGAAACTAAAGCTGTAACACGTCCAACCGATACGATCGGCGTCTGAAACCCACCGACAAGAAAAAGATCGATTGATTGGACTTCATGGATTCCCGGGAGGGGGGGGGGGGATTGTTTGTTCGCGGGTGCAAACGATCCAGATAAAGATGAAACGGGTCGGATCACGAGGCGACGCGCGCAGGCTGCCGTGACGTTGGTGCGATCGCGACGACACGACGCGGGGATCGACTCGTTTGATCGCGTGTGGAACGCGCGGACCGGACGGCGAGCGCGGACGACATTGAGATGCGAAGCCGGGAGCCGTTTTTGGAAGCGCTCCACGCGCTCGGCTCGGCGGCGGCGGCGGCTGAGCCCGGCGCTCCGTCTGAGCAAAACAAAACAAAAACAAGTGAACTGTACAAACCCGGTAATTAAAGTTAATTTCACGCATCTGCAGTTTGTGATCCACCAGACACGCAGGCATTAATCATAATTAGTCGAGATGCTCAGATGCCCTCCAGACCCATCAATCAGCGGGCCACCTCTGGCCCCGGTGGCGGCGCGGGCACGCCGCGTGCTGTCAGGAGCCCCCCCCCCAATCCCCCATCCCCCGACGCCAGCGGGGGGCCATCACCGTCGCGCTCCCCTTTGACCACCAAACCACCTGTTTCAGTGACTCCCCTCCGGGGGCGACGTGAAACCCGGCCACTCTCGGTAAAGTGTCAGGCACCTGAGGCCTCGGACGAGTCACCTGGCGTGGTGGGGGGCGGGGTGGGGGGGGCGGGGGGCTTGTCGCTGTCATGAGCGATTAGTCTTTTTCAGTAAACAACCTTGTAACACGGAGAACAAAAACGTACGCACAAAACTGCGCTCAAACCATCATCAGGGGAAATTGGCGCCGCCCACGGAGGCTGTGAAGATAATCAGTGTTGCAGCAGCTCCTGTGATCACCTCTCTGTCTCCTCTTACACTTTGTTTACCGACACAGTTCCTGCATGTTTCATGATTCAGTCTTTGAGCCTTTTTGTTCCCTCAACTCTCCTCTCGTTGAGGTGGATTTTTCAGATTAAATACATTAAAATCAAGCTTCTCTCTTTACATCCTGCTGCCAGCCGATCGCACGCTCAGAGAAACTCACGTTGGTCGTGTTGAGTTCTGCTTCCGAGTTTTACTTTTGGACGTTTAAAGTCGCTCTAAAGGACCCGGGCAGCTTCTTTCAGAGTGACGTCAGCAGTTTTTTTCTGTCTCCACTTGTTTTTTTTTTCTGCTCTGCTGTGAAATCTGTGTGTGAGGTTTAAGCAGGAGCGTGTTTACACCCGGACCGGCTGCGTGTTGCTTTGATTATCCAGCTTAAAGAGAAAAAAAAAGCCTGATTGGATTTTCATCTGCCAGGAGACGTCCGGCGGACTCGATGCTCTCTGAGTTCAGTGATTGGAGTCGTCGCACACAGCAGCGCGTATTGTTTGCTTTGGAGTGCGCACACACACCAGCGTTTCACTCCTCCAAGGTTCAAGGTGCTTCTCTGGGTGTTTGTACATCATGTAGAAATATGTACCGAGAACCAGCGGCTCAAACACGACGAGAGAAGAAAAGCACCAGCAGTTAAATGCTTTCAATCGCTGAAACGTTCCAACAATGGAGCCGGTAAACATTCCCAATGGAGTTTCTTCAGTTTGTGGGGGTTTTTTTTTTCACTTCTATTGCAGCAGCAATTCAAAGGGACGCTGCACGCCAGGAGCAGCGTTTTGATCCGGCTTCACCTGACGACTGAAGCGCGTTTCACTACCGAGGAGTCGAGTTCCGTCTCAGCGGGGAGTTTCTACCTGGGGGGGGGGGGATCGGACTTCACCGAGTTCCAGCTCTGAAGCGTTTCTCTGGACGTCGACCTGCAGACGGCGTTTCTGAGTGGGATTAAAGAGCGGCCTCGGTCACACGTTAGGAAAAAGGTCGCACCGAAGCACCCTGCATCGTACCGGCTTTGAACTGCGACGCTGCAGGTGTGCCGGGAGCGGGGCGGGCCGCAGCAGAGCCGGACCCAGCTCCTGACCCAGCTCCTGGTTCGGCTCATTAGCATCTTTCGCCGCTCCCGGGTTCCTGCTGCCGATCCGGATCGAGCCGGCCGCCACGATCAATGGATCTGAAATCCTTCTGTGAAAGACAGTCAGCACTTCTGAGCGCAGCGGGGACGGCTCGATAATGTACACGCGTGTACGTGATAGGCTGCCTGCAGCCACCCCCACCCCTCCACCACCCCACCCTCTCCCCTCCCTGTGAGTGGCTGCTGAGTTTCACACTCCGGCGAGCGCCAAGCACCGAGCCGGAGACGTAATTGTCGACTCGATCAGCTTTTTCTTTATCGCCGCCGATGATTCGTCCAATCACAGCGTATCGTGTCGGCGCCGCCGTGTTTCCTTAATCACGAACAGCTGTTTGGATCTTTTTTGTGATGCCGTTTTCATAGACGCAAAGTATCGACGGAACCATCTGCAGCCTTCACAGCCGCTGCTATTAATACCGCTTTTTTGGGATAATAAGAATATTGATTTAGATGTAACATTACAAGTTGCGTTCGGCTGCAGATAATCGTGTTGTTCCAGATGTCGAAATTGCTTTTTTTTTCTGCGTCGGGACCCCCGACAACACAGAGGTTTATCTGAGCTGCTGAGCGGCCCGTGGATGGCTGCCGGCTCTGTGAGGAAACACCGGATGTAATCCGAGATCTCAGAGAGAGGAGCCGCACTTCGGGAAGTTCTCTCACTGTACCGAAACGAAACAAAAGCAGGAAAAAAATGGCAATTTTCCCTCATGTGATTAGACCGTTGGAGGAAACGGGTCTTGTAGGTTATGTAACCATGGTTACGCTATAATAACGCCTGACCTCTGGCTTTCATCAGGCTGTTTAAATTATAATTAGTCCTCTTGGATTGGAGTCTCATTTGGTCTCAGTGAAAATGCTGCTAACAGCTCAGTAAACATCTCCTATAAAGTCCCGTGTTTCAGCGTCTCCTCCCAGAAACACTTTGCTTTCATGTCACTGTTCATACTTTTTTGTGCACGGCTGGAACATAAACGGTGCCGGGGACCGACGCGAGTCTTCCAGGATGAAAAAGGTGAATCTGTGAACAGAGACAACAGTGCTCAGGTGGATCCACTCTATTATTTCCACATCCGACGGGCAGAAAAAGCTTTGTCAAGGGCTCCGGCGTGTCTGCAGGATGTCTGCATGTATGTATGTGTGGCTGCTGCTGGTGTGTGTGCGTGTGTGTGTGTGTGTGTGTGGCACTTTCTCACCTGTTGTTTTGTTTTTCTTGATATGTTTGTGATCAATCACTGTTATTCACCACCTCTCGGGTACCTAATTTATATCTGCGGCTCGGTGTTTGACAGCACAATTGATCAGAGATCTGTTTCAACTGGCTCCTTGTTGTTTTGTTGGTTTTTTTGTCCGTGTGGATGCGGTGAAGTTTGTCACCAGGCGACTCGGAGGGCGGCCCGGTTGTGATCTCGAGTGTAGCCGCTGCCTCTGCTCACGCAGGCGGTGGTTACTGAAACATCCGCGAAATCTCCACGTCTTGATATTGTTTGAAATTTGACTGAGCTCTCGTTGACGTGACGACCGGACAGAGAGTTTATTTGTGCTTTTGTGACGTCGTTTGTTGTTCCTGCAGGACTCATCGGTCAGGTGTGGTCAGGAACGGACCGGGCGGGGTCGTTTACCGGCTCGAGGTTCAGCTGCGGTGTTTATCCGACGCTCCGTCGGTCCTAAAGGCCCCAAAGCGCTCTGGGAAATCCTCGTGACACCGAGACTCGCCAGACCTCATCGTGTTCGCCAGACCTCAGTGAGTCCCGCGCCAGCTGCTGCGTCCTCGTAGAAGTTGACACGTGATTCGTTGTGAATGATCTTCTAATTCAGGAGTTTGTAAATCTGTCGGCGCGACGCGTGGAAAAGCCTCTGCAGTCAGAAACGAAGGGTCGATTTCTCGTCAGTTTGGAGGAAGCAGGTGCGTTTGTTTGCGGGTTCCCGTGGAAGCATGCGGTGGAGTAACTCCTCATAAACTTGTTGCTTTTTTTTTCACATCTGCTCCGAGTCTTGGGAGAGCTCGGCAGGTGTCGCAGGAACAAGTGTGAGGGAAGAACGAAGAGCGGATCCTTAAAAAAAAAACCCCCAGCCCCCATGTTCACGTAATGAAGTGTCAGAAGGTGTGGAAACGTACAGAACACCAGTAATTGATTTGTGATCGTGCTGGTTAAACCCACCAGCGTTTCCTGGCATATTTTCAACCGCCAAAACAAAATCGTGTTCAAAAACTTGCGCCAGGAAGAAAAAAAAACCGATGTTGTGTGTAAATCGCTGAAATGTACTTTCCCTAGTTGCAAAAGTACAAAGCAGCAAACGGGAGCGCGGGCCCGTTCCACCTGGAGCGCCGCTCGACGGGCCTGACAGCTCATTTCAAGTCTTGTTTCACACGGCGACACCAAGACGCTCTCCCGGCTCCGTTTCCCTCTCAGCCCAAACCGAAGCTTAAACTCCCTCCCGCCCCTCTGCACTCCCCCCCCCCTCCTCCTCACCCCGGGCGCCCGCATCAGCAGCTTTCTCCCCGCGTCTCCCCCCCCCCCCGCTCCTCAGCTGCAGTCCTCACCTCGCGCCCTCGCACTCGGACCGCCGCCCCCGGGACTCGTCCCTATTGTCTGCTCCGCTAAGCTGCCGCGTTTTATTTTCTCCTCTCTGAGCCCACAAAACATTTTTCAATTGACCCTTTTTTCATCACAGGTCGAGCAAAACAGGAAGAGGGATGAAAAGTGCTTTTTTATTTGTCCATGAGCTGTGGAAAATTAAGTGTTTTTGTTCTTTGTAGTTGGAGAAAACTTTGTTCTGTTCACTGTTTTTAAAGAATCTCAATTTCCTGCAGACG